>JARJEC010009453.1:0-13787 GCA_030264575.1 Tachinus sp. AB-2021 | reverse complement strand
TAGGTAGTGTACCACAAGGACAACTAACTGAAGGTAACTTTTTCCTTGCCAGAAAATAACGTATGTGAGATACTACACTAAGTCTTTATTCTTAATGGAATATAGTATAGGGTGATCTACAAAAAATTGAGATAGCTATCAATAACAAATTAATAAAACTGATACATTTTAATTAAATTAAATTTAACAAATATTAAAAAATAAAAATAGTTAAACATACTGGGTGTTTCAGTATTTTAATGTTTCTGTATAAAAACACTTTTTTAGTAATAAATAATAATAAATTAATCAACATTAAAAAAAATATTGGCTGACATTTTCAAATAAAGCTGAATTTACATTCTATAAAGTATTCTACTAAGCGAGTGCAAATACCTAAAAAGTAAACATATGAATCTTATAGACTTTTGAATAGAAAATTTTACAAGAAATTTAAAATAAATGATAGATTTTAGAAATGAATATTTGTTATTAAAAATATTTTATTTGGTTAAGTTTCTTTTAAATGTACAGCTCCAATAAACGAACAAAATCAGTTTTGGACGCACAATGACGTCAAATAAATATAGACGTTTGTATGTGACGTCAGACTTTATACTGACGCCGAGGACACCGCTTGACGGTCAATTCCCAAAATATTTATTTGGGAATTGACCGTCAAGCATTGAAATCAGTCGCAGAGCGATAGCATGGATGTTTACACATCAAAAATATTGCATTACCAGACCGAATATAACATATTTTTTTCTACACATATAAAAAGTTTAGAAGATCCGCAAGCCGATCTAAACAAAACACAGAACACAACAATTTGAGAAACACTAACCAAAAAATGTTGTTTTTTTTTAATACCAATAAACTAACCTCAAAAAGTTAGTTTGCGACTGCTTCATCAGAATCGTTGTAGCATTTTAAGTTTCTTAAATAGCCTATAGTAACGTCCAAATTTGTCTGCCGGTACATATGTATACAGGGTGTTTCTAAAGTCGGGGAACGGCCAAATAATTCAAGAACAAAACATTTAAAAAATGTTTCAAACAAATGTATAATGGTTTTGATGAAGACATCCGACTCTATGAAATTTTCTTCACTCTCATCTCCAGCGATTGTTCAAAAACAAAACAAAAATAAAATCAAACTACTATGTTCTTATATCACGATATATATTTAGTCACACCGTGACAGCAGTTTCAACTGAACCTCAATCTTCATCAGACGTTACAGAAGTGAATTAACAAAGAAACAGACAAAAAATTAGAACTTTACAAACTTTTTTCTTATATAAATAAAAGTTTATTTTTTAATTCACTTCCGTAACTTTTGATGAAGACTGACGTTCTGTCACGGTGTGACTAAATATATCGTGATATAAAAACATAGCATTTTTATTTTAATCTTGTATTATGAATTATCACATAGTAAAGGATCGATTCTATCAATTTTCTCAAAAACAAAACGTTTTTTAAACATTTAACCTTTCCCGTACTTTACAAACACTCTGTATATTTTATTGTCGTTCTAGTTAAAGATTTACTTTTTCTCCAAAGATCAAACACATAAAATTAAAAAGAATGTTTTATTTTTCAAAATTTATCAAAAGGAGATTTTGATTTGCTCAAAATTAAACAATAAATGCTTTTTTGTTTAATTTATTTTTAATGCGATTTTTTTTCTACAGCCATATCGGTCTTTTAGTTCCGAGATATGTGTAATCTGTTCTAAAACTATTTGAATTTAAACTGTAAATAAACAATTTATGTAAGTGATTCAATGTATGATTATAAACAAATATTTCATAAACGATGGAATCATATTTACTCTATGTTTTAATGTGTATATGCTAAAAACTCGTAACAGTAATCATGATTTTAATTAATTTTATACAATACTGCGATGTTACCTAATAATTATATAACAAATTATAATAATTTCATTTCTCTATTGTTACTTATTAGTATTTTACTATACTTGGAAATTGAAACTTGTGATATGCTAATTTATTAAGATTCTATAATTATGCAATAACAATTTTCTTGGTAATGGAAATATATATAAATAATATTTAAACAAATACCGACCTTCTAGAAATCTATTTATGAAGACAATGATTAGCACTTATAATTGAGCATTTTGTAAAACATAATCATGTCAATATTGACGTAACTGTGTATACTATATATAGTGCGTTTAGTGAAGATTATTTATCAGTTCTTGAATCGATATAGTTGCAAGATGGTACTAACTTCCCTAGTATATATTAAAATGTATATTATTAATTTTGTATATTCATTTAATAGATTTCAAAAATTGTTGTTGTATTTGCGATGGTGGCAGTTCTGTATGCTCTGCCACAGAAGCCAGCACCAGGTACATTTGATTTACAAAATGGAAAACCAACCCCTGTGAGGAGTGGAGCTGCTGTGCCAATTCCACAAACATTGCCCGCACCAGCACAAGCACATGTAGTAAGTTGACTTCAGATATCAAAGACAAAATAGTTTTTATTCAATAAAAATAATTTTGAAAATAAAATAAAAAATAATTTAAATCAATTGATTACTACCTACTTATAAAAATACATAACTACTAAAACCTCTTTACGCTATGTGGTTTACTTATGATTTTCCTTATGACAATATAAAATAAAAAATTGCACAGACGTTTTATATACGATATTGATTTACACTACACGTGGACGCGTTGTGCACGTATATTGTAAACTCAATATCGTATTTCAAACGTCTGCGTGATTTTTTATTTGATTTTATATAAGCTAAGTCAAAAGTAAATAACATAGTGTAAACACCGCTTAAAAAAACACAAAAAACCTAAAGCAATCAATATATTTAGTACTGAATTGAACGTAAATTTATTTTAATTTTAATGAATTATTATGCTTTAAGTAATAATTACTTATTATTATCTGTTTATTTAAAAATATACACATTTTAAAACAGTACCATAAAACTTCAAATAGTAAATTTTTTATTGTGTAACATTATTATTATTATCTATCGTATGTGGCCTACTTGAGTAATTTTGACGTAAAAAATTGATAAATTATTCTGTAAAAAAATGTAAATATGTTTAAATAATTGTAATCTGTATTTCCAGCACCGTCGTGATACTCACGCAGCTCATGCTGATAATCGTCCAGAATCTGCCAAACGCCCCCAAGTTGATCCTATAAGTCAAAATCGCCCATCACAGGTTAGTTGGATATGAATTTAAATAAAACTATTCATATAAAATTTTTGTTTTCAGAAATCCCGCAGAGAAGCCCAACCCCAAAGGGTAATTATATGATTTATTTTTATTTTATTTTTTATTTTTTTGAATTCAACCAAAACATATCAAACGTTTTAAGAATTGCAAGTTCAATAACAACTATATTTAGTCGTATTTAGTTTACACTATTTAAAAATCTTAAAATACTTTAGGATTCAATTCGATTTTTTAATATAACAAGTAAAATTTAAGGTTGGGTAGTTTTTTAATAAAAAAAATTAGTAATACCTAAATTGATTTTTTACTTGTTGCAAAATAACATCCTAATCAATTTTTGGTTCGTGTGAAGAGCAGTTAAAATTGTTTTGACTTATACTAGGTGTCCCGTAACTAACAGACATAGAGTAACTTTATATAGTAGACTTTAAAATATACAACTTGAGCCTAAAATTTTATTAATAAATATGCATTCATTTGAAGTAGTTCATACTGAAAACTTGATTTTAGCGTAAAACGATTCCTTTATCTAAATTTGATTTATATATTCTTATATTTACGTTGTTTTGTTTTTATTTTGCAGACAAAGGACATTCCTAAACGCACACCATATTAGTCAAAGTTAGTTCGAAAAGCACCGATCCACATTGCTATTTTTTAAATCACTCTTTATGTAATAACGCAAAACTAACAAAAATATACAAATAGTTGTACCTAATTAATATATTTTTTTAAATCCTATACTATAACTTGAATTGTTATAACTATTTACTATTAAAATATTACAAATTAAACATTATATGTTGTACTTGACTTCTGAACGGCTTGGACACTAATTATAATGAGTATGTGTGCCTTTCTATAACGTAAAAAAGTACGATAATATCTTCGGTCTACAAATAAAACATATCAAGTCCAAAACGAAGTTTTGAAATAATTAATTTTTAACTTACAACTACACCGTTTTTGAAATGTATACTTGACAATTAATATTTTTATTTTATCAAATGATATTTGTATTAGCAATTAAGTATGTGATTTAAACATTAATGCAAAGTAATTAAAATTCAGAAAATTGTGACTTAAAACATATTAAGTCACAATTTTCTGCTTGTAGATCGACGATATAATATTGTGCGACTGTAAATGACGGCTAAAGCTAGGAACACACGTATCGGTTAAATTAGCCCGAAATCGGGTGAGGGGGATGGTGTTGCATGGGTTAGTATGGAACCGCTGATGAGATTGTCGGACTCCAGTCTAACCGATACGTGTGGTTAGACTGGCGTCCGATAATCTCATCCGATATGTGACAATGCTTCTATACTAATATACGGAGCACCTTGTCCCTCCACCCAATATCGGGTCAATTTAATTGTCACGTGTATTCCTAGCCTTATAATTCTTTATGATGCCATTAAAAATAGGATAATAAGTAAAGAAGATACAGCTGCCCGTTTTTTATTAATCGCGATGTTAAAATTAAGTCTTCTAACTCGGTTAACTAATGAATGTTGGACATTTGTTTATATGAACTTTTTCTTAAAATTACATGGACTTTGATCTGTCAAAGTTTGTCTGCGAGCCAAAAGAATCACGTTCTATTCTAGATTGGTACTTACTTATGTTTATTTGAAGTCAACCTGTAAACATAAATGTTAATCAAATAAAATATGAATAGTGATATTAAATTATTAGCAAATTTATTTTTAAGTAGATACAGTCTCTTATCCCCTATCTAAAAAGCCTGTACAAAAAAGCAGCATAGATATATACAAATAAACAAAATATCAAAACTGCGTTTTCTATTGACAGCATTTAAGATATCATTATTTTTATTCACTTGATCAGGGAACTAGAAAATAGTTTCATTTTTAGAATTTATTTGCTTTTAAAATGTGCACAAATTATTTATTTCACGTGTCAAAAACTCCTGTTAAATTCCTAATGGCACAATAAAAAAATATGGGAATTATGAAAAAATAAAAGTGTTTTAAAACGCACATTTCCAAATTTTAAATTAAAATGGTCCACATATGTTGAATACAAATAAGTTCTATGGAAATAAATACAGGTTATTATATCTGGACATAGACATATAATATAATTTTTCGCCAATCTATTATTTTTCTTGCACAGTTATGAGTATATCGTTGTAATATGTTTGTTTATAAAACACACCGCAAAAAGATATTTTTATACAATGTTTAATAAATACTCTCCATTAATAAAGGTTTTGATTTTTTTATATATTGTTGCTTGAATATTTATTACATATTCTGAGAATTAAATTAATATTTGTAAATGTACAAAAATATCCTTATGTGAATGATTTTTAATGAAAATAAAATAACAAAAAATACAGTACTTTGGTTGTAGATATTTCTGGAAGAATAAAACTTAACAAGATTTTTCCTTCAGTCTAATTAAAAAATAAAATAATTAATTATATACAAAATACAAAAAAAAATGATAACACATACATTATACAGGAATAATAAATAATATGTGTACGATACAAAAGAAGCAAGCAAGACTATAAAATGCTCATACTACTTCTAATTTTATCTTTGGATTGTACAAAATAGTGTCTTATAAATCTAAAAGTATTTTTTCAGTATGTTCTTATTATCTTAAAAACTATAGTCCACCTCCACTTGTCACACACACAATCAATCATAGTATAATTATATTACAAATGAAGACTAGCATAATTATCATTTTGAATTATTTAAAATAAACCTCCCTTGTCAAATATAAGAAACCACACATATACAAAGCCCTTTTTCATTTACTATGCAAATTAATACCTAATATACAAATAAATATATGTTTCAATCCTAAGTTCTTTTCATTAATTAATGCTAATAGATATGTAAATAATAGAACATCTTATTTGACAATTATAAAATTAATAGTTAACTTAATTGCATTTGCATAGTATTTGAAAGATCAACGCAATTGCAAAGGCATTTACAAAATAAGGACGTTATTTATATAAAATTAAAACCGTTATACAACAAAAAAAAAACGTTAAAACCTGTAGGGCAATTAAAAGAAGTTATAAATTACAATTGAGCACATCAATACATAAAATCAAACTACTGTATCACAGTTTAGTGAAAATAATAAGAATTTCCATTTATAATACTTAAGGCAAATATTTCAAAATCTAAATACATACATTTACAGATTGGATACATATTATTTATTCAGTAAAAATATAATAATTATTCTGATACTTTGAACAAGATAAATGTTAATGGTTTTCTTGTAAATTCCCCCTTTCACTAGTAAAATATAAAAAATGATTTGAATTATGCCGTTGACATAAATGACTTTGAATAATTAATAATTAAAACATTAAAAGTTAAATATCTGCCTTAAATAATATATTTAAAAAACATATATTATATCAGAGAATAAAATTTGGAGATGAATAGTATGTATATTAAAAATATAATAATCTAAATGCAAAGACCTACACAATAAAAAAAATATGTCATAAGTGGTCCTACACAGTCAAAAATACATGGAATATAGTAATATTTTTTATCGAAAAACCACATTCACAACATCTTTAATGGTATTATTAACTTCGTTGAGATACCTCGAGTTTTCCGTGGAATTTCTTGAGCCTGCAGTACGTAATTGTCGTGCCTGAGACTCGAGACGTGTTAACAACTCTCGGAATTGGAACTTGGTGTGAGCAGGAACTACATTATCAGCATAATCCATACAGGAAGTATGTAACAAGCCTATTTTATCGGATAATTGAAGCCAAGTGCTTGACGAGACAGTCGGATTGCTCTTAATACTGGTTAAAGTTGTTTCCAGAGCTTGTGATATTTCCAATATATTATCTTTTCCACTTTTATTATCATTTGATTTAATATCATCGTCCGGTGTTTTCGATTCTAAATTTATTGGCTTTGCAGAAATTGGGGGTTTGTTAGTGGATGCTATGGGTGTAGCATAAATAGCAGAACCTGCAGGTCTATTTGCAAGAATTGGTTTCACAGCTTTTACAGGTGGTTTAGTAGGAATAACAGGTTTCTCATCACTTCCAGGTGGCCATACACGTCTTTCCGATTTACTGTTAGTTTTAACTGACTCATCCGATAAATCACTAGGAGAAACTTCACTAATAACCTCTTCATTTTTATTGTTTTTAATAGCCAACTTTGGACTCAATTGTATATTCCCTGTCACATCTGCATTATCTTTAGGTTCCCAAAGTTTTTTCAAACTACTAATACTCCCTGTACTCTTCCTTTTATCATCAGTATCTTCTATTTTTAAATTTCCGCTATCCGAACTAGCAGTACTTTCGCGTTTGTGATTCTCATCAACTTCGATTGTGTTCTTATTTTGTTCAAATTTTTCATCTTCTTCTTTCTCCGATTTCTTCTCATTTCCATTATCAACTTTTCTTAGTCTTGATTTAAAATCAATAATTATTCCTGAATCAATAGAATCGTTTTTGTCTTTCTGGACAGGTTTTTTGGTGTTTTCAACTTTTTTGAGTTGCGGCACAAATGTTCCATTACTTTCTGGTAGCTTTACAGCTTTCCTTTCCAAATTTAATTGTTCGGAGAGTTCGGAAACTAATTGAGACACAGGATCGTGACTCATGCTACTCACAGCCATTATTGTATCGGGAGATTCTTTTGGATTTTTGTTTTTCTGATCGGCCCTTTCCTTTATTTCCGCTACCAATTTGAGCTCCATTTCTTTCACAACTTTATTATTTTTTAATAGTTTAGATTTATTGTCTTCGGAACCGTCGTCTTCATTATTTTCATCTAAAAATAAAACACATACGATAATAAAATGATCAAATTCAAAAGATTAATAAATACCTATTTCTGGAAATGATGGAGGTGGTAAATCGAGAGGTGAACCTACAGTAGGAACATCAGAATCAATACTCATCGGACTTTTTCCCTCAATACTAGGACTAGTTAAACTGAGACTTGTTCTCTGCGGACTTCGATCTTTATTTTCATCTTTATTTACACTACTACAACTATCTGATGATGGTTCACGTTTTCGTAAGCTAACACCAAATCTGAAATAGCGTTTTAATTAATATTTTGATATTCAACAAACAGCTTGATCGATTACTTACAATAGTAATCATTGCAAAAAACTTAACTAACGCAATTCTATTGCACATATTTTTTAATAAATTCTAAAATAATTTTTCTTGGTTTTCATGACTTTCTAAATATTATTAATTAGTAGGAAATATTAACTACTCGTACCTTGAGCTTGCTTCTTCCACGGATGGCCTTAAATTACTGACATCATTGTTTTCATCATTCTCATTATCTAATTTCTTGGAAGTGAGAGGAGATATTGGCACACGTTTCTTTTTCAATTCAATTGATGTGGTCATACTAAAAAAGCCGTCCACACTGTCTACAGGACCATCAAATTCTTCAGGAGGTGGTGGCAAATCTGTTGGTGGTGGCGGGAATTCTAAATCTGCTAGACTAGGTTGAACTGAGCGTGACGGACTACCTCCTCGAAAACTGCTTTGATTCTGTGAAACCTATCATTTTTATTAAACAATAATTTATTGAATATAATAATTAATAAAACAAACCTTGAATGTTCGTAAACTGCTTCCCAAATCAGTATTGTTTCTTGTCATGTTTCTATTTCTATTGAATTTAGAAGCTGTAGGCGAACTGGGGGGATGAGGTGCATGAAATGTTGTAACTCCGCTAGATGAGTTGCTTCGTATCATTTGAGGTTGAGTTCTTATATTAGTTCTAGGTGATAAGGACCGTTGGTTTTCTTTTTGATCCGGTGCAGGTGTAGAATTCTGTGTTGAAGCTGCTTGTTCTTGATTATTTGAAATACCACTTTGCCTTAATGATTCAAGGTATGCACCTATTCTCGCTCCTTTCGGTAATGTGCCATACCGACTAATAGCTTTACGTACATTTTGAACATCCAAAGGAGCCACCTGAATCTAAAAAGAATAGTCAATCAATTGCAAATGTCAATATTTTGATAATGATGACCATAAACTGAAGGCATGGTTACTACTTAAACTAGCATGTTTTTTTGGTTTTTGTATGCAATATTTCACAAATTTGGTTTTTGTATGCAATATTTCACAAAATGCGGTCATTCACTCGTAGTCTAAAAACACGCCGTGTTGGAACGGTGCGCCAAAATACCGGGTAATTTTAACCATTTTGATTGGTTCAGTGAACTCGATGGTACGTAACTGGAAAGGCCCCGCCAATACATTTGTCACATTAAAAATGAGACTGAGCAAACATTATGCAACCCGTAAATTAAAATGGTGCAATTCCCGTAAGATGTATTAAAGAAAGAGATGCTAAACCCTATGTTGTATAAAGTTTGCCCATTACTGTTATTATGCGACCGTTCTAGTAACGTCGGTATAGAGTTCACTAGATTAGATGCAGCAGCCATGTACATTTTAGGCAATTTAAAACACACGGCTTGTTTTAAGTTACCTATTGCCACCTACCTAACCAATCAAAATGCTTTAAATCACCTGGTATGTCGGCGTGTCTTTCCAACAAAGCGTGTTTGGGACATCTACAAGTTAATTTAGAAACTCACACAGGTCGTTTGAGACACGATACTGAGTTTACACTATACTTCTACACTGTGTCCACATGTAGCTTATACTAAAAATCGTATCTTAAATGTCTGTGTGATTTGTATTTGATATTATCATAAGCAAAATCATAAGTAAATCACATAGTGTCAACACCTCTTTACTATAAAAAAGTTAGCATCTTAACATCTGTGCAATCTTATGATTATAAACACAGCGCTAATCCAGTTGTAGCCAATTCCACATTGATACTTTTAAACTGTGATTCATAGAAGTGTTAGTAATGGTTTGAATTCAAGCATTGTAACAGCAGTCATTATGATACTGTTAGCATTAGTCTTGATTGACAGACATACGACCACAATTATTATTGTTGATGATGAAAAAATTTTATAAAATTTTTTTAACTACTATATTACTAACATATTAATTAACTTTAATTGAGTGGCAGCTTAAAAGCATCTGCACACATTTCAAAAACATGTTAAAGTACCTCTGCAAACATGACAAAAAAGAATATAATAAATGAATGAGGTTGTAGTAAATATTCAATTTCAGAATTTGTATTGTACGTTGTACAGCAAGTTGAGAATCACTTATAACTATAAATATTATAATTATTTACCTGCGATTCTTTAGGAGGATATGTTTTAGATTTTTTCCCACGTTGCTCGAGACCCCTGTTTCCCATAATAGGAGCACGTTTAAAAGAACCAGTACCAGGAACAACAAATGCAGATCCAGATACTTCAGGATAAGAATGTGCACCAGAATCATCAGTATCTGGTGTTTGATCTTGCAGTTCACTTTCACTATCACCTTTGGTACTAGCAGTCAAATTTTGAAGTTCTCTGGTTATACCTAGAAATTATTGGAAATTTGTGTAAATAACAATGTTAACAATAAATTGATATATTATATCGATTGTTAAAGTTAATAAAAAAATTGCAACTACATTTTCCAAATGTTAGGTACCCAGAAAACATTAATTCAAGCAGAATAATTAATAGCTTACAAACTCATTCCATAGTTAGTACCAGTCTCAATCCTGAAATTGAAATAAAAAATACCTTTAAATCTTTTATTAATACCATTTAAATCAGATCCATCATCTTGAGCATCGCCGCCCTGTCCTTGATCATCAAACGTACTGTCACGAAAAGAACTGCAAGAAGATAGAAGGCTGAAAATAATGAAATGAAAATGGGATTATTAATGATTAGTAATGGGCATGTATTACCTCGTGCGTTTTGGTGGAGCTGGTGCTTGTTTTCCTTTACGATTAGTTGGTCTTCGTAGTTGAACATTGTTTTTTGATGATGAACCGCCAGTAAATGTACTCAATTTTGTTGTCAATGTTAAGTTTTCTACAAAACATTTAGTTAATTTTTTTAAAGTTGAATCACTACGATTATAGGTACCAGTGGGCGTTTGATCACATAAACCAACAAGGCTATGTATATTACCGGTACTTCCTGAATGGGTTTTTTTATATGAAAGATGAGGTGTTCCCATAGGAACCGGTTGTCCTTCACCTCCTTGTAATTGTTTTTCCACTTCTACAAAATTAAAATTCATTAAATATTGATATTAATTTTTTTTTATGTTATTATTTCTAACCTTCTGTTATGCTGGATTCCTGAAACATGTTTTCTAAAGCATGATGAATGTCGCGAAAAGTTGGTCTTTCATGTGCATTCCATTGCCAACATTGCTTCATAAGATCATAAATTTTCGGTGGACAGCCTTGCGGAATTTCCATCCTGTACCCTTTCTCTAACATATGATAAACGTCTGTTAAATCGACACCTGGATAAGGAGACATTCCATAGGTAGCAATTTCCCATAATAGAATCCCAAATGCCCATACATCAGACTTCGTGCTGAATTTATTATATGCCAAACCTTCAGGGGCAGTCCACTTAATTGGAAATTTTGCTCCTGCATGCGCCGTGTAAGTATCATCTCTCATTAATCTCGCCAAACCAAAATCGGCAACTTTTACTAAATGATTTTCACCAACCAAACAATTACGTGCAGCTAAATCTCGATGTATAAAACTTCTACTTTCCAAATAGCTCATCCCGCTTGCAATTTGAGTTGCCATATACATAAGTACAACAGCATTAATTTGATCTTTATTTCCATTTCTTAAATAATCTAATAAATTTCCTTTGCTCATAAATTCAGTTATTATATAAAATGGAGGCTCCCGTGTACAAACACCCATTAATTGCACTAAATTTGGATGTTTCATTTCTTTCATAATAGCGGCTTCTTCTAAAAAGTCTTTTAGTGCCATTGTATCTTCCTTCAATGTTTTCACAGCAACAGTCATATTGTATCGTTTCCAAACAGCTTCGTATACATCGCCATATTGTCCTCCACCCAATTTATGTCTCATAACAATATCAGTACGGTTAATTTCCCATTCATCAGGTTCTGGGCTTAAAGGAAATACTGTTGGTTTGTTATGTTTAGGTGCTGGATATAATAATTGCGTGATTAAACCATCCGATTGCATTGAGTGATGATGCACTAATTCAGCTAAAGTATTAAATTTACTTTCAGCTGTAACAAAGACCTTCCCTTCAGAATCTTCGTTTATTCTGTAGTGATACACCCTGCCTTCATATCGTAGTGATATACTTCTTTGTCCAGGACTACTTTCAGATTCCCTTACTAGAAAACTTCCGTTAATCCCCGAAGATAATAGATATTCAGCTGCATTTCTTGAAATTGGGCCATGGTACCAAGAATGTTTTTCTAATGAATTTACAGGTGTTACATAATTTGATGGGACCCAACCTACTTGATTGGAAGTAGAATGAGCTTCACACCATTCACCACTTTTGTTATAACTTAATATTCTCACTTGTTCACCTATAAAAATAAAGTTTAGAATATCTTTTTTAATTAATAAATTTATATAGTTACCTTTCTTTAAACTTAATTGATTTTCTCCACCGGCTTGAAAATCGTATAATGCAACAAAAAGTTGCGGGTCATCTTCTTCTTGTGCAAGAAGGTTTTCTTTGGAAGTCCATCTGTTGGCAGTTTCAAGTGATAGTGGTGTTGATGGAGTACCTGACCCAATTGAACCTGTTAAGGTACCCAATGTGCCACCAGGTCCTAAAGTTCCTGTACTAAGAGATCCCGGTGGTTCAGTCTCTGGAACACTTGGTATATGTGGAAGTGGTCTGCTTTGAAGAAGAGCCTCTGTAAAAAAATATTCATATCAATGAAATATTACATGTTGAAGAAACATTTAATTGATATAGACAATACTGTAACAGATGCAGATGGAAATAAATATGTAAAAATTTAATGCATAAATATGTCAAAATTTAATGCATGGATTGGAACAAAAGTTGATCAAAATATCGATGGAAAAAAATTAAAAAAGAAACAAAGAACCATACCGAAAGCAAGTAGGATACTGATAGATAATAATAATAATTTTTATTAGACAAGAATGATTGTTATAACATTTGTCAGATCAAATACAATAGTAGTTACAGTTACAATAATTAGCATACATTATTAACATGATGCAAAAGATATATAAGTTAAAGTAACATTTAATCAAGATGATATAAAATCGTCTAATGTATAAAAACAATTTTGCAATAAATATTCCTTTAATTTAATTTTAAAATTTGATTTTATTTTGAATATACTCGAAAACAAAGAATGGGATGTATTAAATGGAAATAAAGAAGGGGATGAAAATGGAAAATACATGTATGTGGGAGCACAAGGGCACTCTGTAATTGGCTGCCTAATTTTTAACCAAAATTCGTGAGATTTATTCGAAAATTTTGTAATAGGGGACAGGGTAGAGTCTGACCATTAACTGTTTGAAATTAAAAAGTGCGACATAAATCAGGTCTGGAATGAAAGTAATAAACTATAAGTTAAACCTGAGCAAAAAAGAACTTACAGAAACTAACGC
>JARJEC010009390.1:0-20954 GCA_030264575.1 Tachinus sp. AB-2021 | reverse complement strand
GAGTGAGTGAGTGAGTGAGTGAGTGAGTGAGTGAGTGAGTGAGTGAGTGAGTGAGTGAGTGAGTGAGTGAGTGAGTGAGTGAGTGAGTGAGTGAGTGAGTGAGTGAGTGAGTGAGTTAGGGAGTGTGTTGGCTAGTTGGCGAGTGAATGAGTTGATCAGTGAGTGACTGTGTTAACACATCCTTTGTGAGTATAAAGCTACTTACTTTGCTGATTTTTTTCAGTAGAATCAGAATCAGCAATAAAAATGGAGTTCCTATTTCAACGTTAGGCTCGGTCATCACTTGAATGGGTGACCTCGTAGCCCCGCCTACCGGCATCCTGCCAGTACCATTCTACATTGGGAAACAATTAATGGCGCCCTAGATATTGAAGGCAAATTTAATACTACTATTAATATTGTTTTTTTTTTAGTTTTGCATAATATTAAATAAAAACTAAAAATAAAAATATATTGAAATGAATAAATGAATATATTGGCGCTTGCCAGAAAAAAACTATTTAACATTGTCAAAGTTGTTTATGTTTGTTATATCAATCCCTATGGTGCATGATAAAAAAACGCATTGTATATAATATATAATCATGACAAATTATACAAAAATATTTCAAATTACCCAAGTTCTGCCCTGTGGTGGACTTCTTGCGTACGCTATCGCGCGCAAGATGCCGTTGCCTGTCTTGCAAATCAGTTGTGTAGGTTGTAAAACAGATAGCGCATGACTCTCTAGCTAGACTCGGGCATATTTGTTAGTTAGCCGAGTTTACCGAATAACGAACATCGAGCATAACAGGAGTGGTGTGTGTTTCTGTGCTGGTGTAGTGATGACGGGCGTAATGGGCGACTGCTGCTATTAAAATAAGTGCTCCCTTTCGAGAGGTTCAATAGTATATACAGTGGCGCAATAATGTGTTTAGTGTTGGTGAACGTTTTAGTTAATTAATAATGATAATAAAGTGCATTGGATAGCCGAACAGAAAATGTTTCGCTGTATACCCATATTTAAAGGTTGCAATAGACAGGTCGAGTTTGTTGATAAGAGACACTGTTCGCTGCCAACGGTTCCAGAAGATATTTTACGGTATTCACGAAGTCTTGAGGAACTTCTATTAGACGCCAATCACATACGCGATCTTCCAAAGGTAAAAATTTACACCTAACAAAATAATAGACCTATTATTTAAAAAAATAAAAAGCCACAGTGAATACTTTTTATACACCTATGTGTGTAATACACTTCTTTTCTTCAATTACGATGTTATTAAACCAATTCAAAGTTGCACAAATTTGCTCTTTTACTTTGTGGTTATGCTAATATGTATTTACTATTTTATATACAAGTTATAATATAATATAATATGATAATTGATGAATCACCAATGTATATTGCTAAGAAACGTGTTTTGGTTTCTGGCAAGAATGATATTTAAATAACATTGCTTATATTATAATATAATATGAATTATATATAAGAACACAAATAATACATTTATTGGATGATATTTACATTTTTCTATTAGTTATCTAAAATTTATTATATAACAGAAATTAAGGATGAAGGGGTTGGCTATGTTTGTTTATATAGTGTGGTCTAATTTAGGCTCCATATATATATATATATATATATATATAATTTCATATTTAATTATTGCTGTGATTGGATATCTAAACAATGTTGAATGTAATTATAAATTATATTTATTCTTAAGAATAAAATGCCCTATCTAATAGCGTATTGATAAGTGAAAATAATTATATTATCAAGTATTAACACACAAGAGGTTGATTTTTTACTAGGTAAATTATTTTTTTTGCGAAAACCTATTTCACATGAAAATTATTCAAAAATTAAGGGCAAGGAAAAATCGTGACACAGAGTGGAGCCATTATTTCTACGTCCCTTAATTAGAAAAAATGTCTTATGAGAAATAGATTTGAGCCACATAAAAAAATGTACCCTGATATAAAATCAACCTCGTGTTTATTACAGGTGATTAATATATGATTAAATATATAATGTATTACTTACGAAATAATGCTTAATATCCTGTAATGTTACACATTTTCTGTGCAAAAGTGCAGGTTAATTGTCAGATTCATGTGAAATTGATTTTAAATGACATTTATGTCACAAAATCAGCTGTCTATTTGTGTAAAAGCAAGGTGAAGTTTTATCAATTTTTATCATCTATTGATAGCCACTTTTATCACTATAAATCAATCCTATTGGTTGATTTTTTTTAATATACAAATTTTGATTCGGTGATGAAATAAGAATATATTAATCATGGCAAAATTATATTAGCACCACATAGTTACCAATCAGAAACATCCGTCTTAGCCACTTCAAATAATATTTATTATATTTGACAAATTATAGTTTGTCAATATGAATTTAATAATAAATAATCGGTTGAAATGGAAAAATTAAATTCTCATGCCAAATATAATCTTGTGTGTTTGTTTATCGATAATTCTTTATAAATGAAACTCATTCTAATAATAAAACTTTCGAAAATATTTTCATCATATGGTATTAAAATTTGCGACTTTTATAAAAAATTATCAATAATATACGAACCACTTGTTATATTACCTATGATAATTAAACATTGACAACATTATCTCGGCATAAAAATTAGTTTCCATTATACCAATGTGTGCTAATATGTTACTGCAGTTTACTATAGAGAAAAATTTTAGGCATACCGTTCAGTCCAAAGGTTCGGCTAGGCAGGTGTATTTGCATTAAAATGCTCTCTATCGGGTGATAGATTCTTTAAAGTAAATTAAATTTAATTTAGTGGCAGTCAATTTGAATCCTACATTATATTAAAACTTAATTTTATTCATAAATTTAAAATATTTATAATATAATAAGCAAATGTGTAAAAAACTAATCTCGCCTAGATATTTATTTATGTCAAGTAAACTAAAATATATCTGTAAAAATAAAAGAAAGATTTTGTTAGTACATACTTCTGTGATTCGATTTACTGATTCAAGAATACACATTTTGTTGATTCTACTCGTACATACTTCGACTTTGCACACGCTACCCATTCGTGTGATTTGAGACTAGAGACCCAGTACTGCATAGTACCGTATTGTCCGGCACATGTACTTGATCGAATTTTTATATTGCAGAAACAAATTCGACGCCAAAAGTAAATGCAAATATTATTTTGTGAAAAGAAAATTTTAACTATATAGTTTATACATTTTCAAACGCTTATTTATGTAAGATCGAATCTTGATAATTCAACACAGTTTCCAACATCAATTGTTTTTTTTTGTTTTAAATATCGATATTGTATGTGAGTAAAACTTTTTAATAAGGTACCTTCGAAGCTACCTATTGCTCTTGTGAAATTAAACATACAATTTAAATATTCAATTAAAAATATTTTCAAAAATGAAATGTACTATTCCATTCATCAAATTTGTCTAACAATAATTTCTGCATGTAATGTTAGTTATATTATAATTGTATTTCATTTTTCTGTATACTTTATATTTTGTAATGTATTGGCATATTTAACATATCTTGTATCATTTTATAGTGATCCATTGGATGAATAAAGATTATTATTATATAAATCATTTGTTAATTAGTAAGTTTCCATTATACATCTGCCTGATGATGCCACAGTGTGGTGAAACGATTCTTGCAATATGGTTATACATGGATTTTTGAATCCTTTATATCCTAGTATTATTTAATTGTTGTCCTAATTATTTGTCTGATGGTTTGAGGTTGTTGTTAGTTGTTCTTCGAGATGCGGTCACTTGCTACTATCAATATATCCGTGTATTTCAAATTGCAATACAAAATATGCACAAATTATACGAGGTGTGTTAGTAAGTACCGTTTTGATATATTAAAAAAACTAGTAAACTTTTTGTAACAATTTTATTTTTACATGACCACACTTTTATTTACTTTTCTACATAATTACCATCAATATAAATGGACCTTCCACACGTACATGCTTTATTTAATCCTTGCCTGCACAAACCAGTTTGTTTACCGAAGCCTGTGTGTGTGGACGAGAAATCTGTATATCGTGCGTGTATGAGTGCGGCTTATGGACTGTTGACAAGGCCGTGCAAACCTAGCAAACCCACGGCATTGATTGTGTGTGTCGTATGGATATAGCTCTAGCCGGCATACAGCCTTGCGAGTGTTGCCAGCGCCGATTATTTTTCCCCACCTCTGAGAACTTTTCTATATTAGCTAATTGTCATTTTATCACAATTATTTATGAATAAATTAATTGATACTACCTACCTGCTAAGCAGGGCTGGCAATATATTGTAAAATGGACTGTATAAAAGGCAAAATTGGGATGAAAATTTTAATTTTGCATTGGGCTTCCATTTGGGCAATCAAAAATTTTAAGGCATTTTGAGGAATTTTAAAATATTTCTACTTTATAAACAAATCAAATATTATATAATTATAATGTTATAACTTGCTCCCAAAAAAATATTTCAATTACAAAGTTCATGATTTATTAATGCTGGAATAAACACAGAAAAGGAATTATTTCATTCAACAATATCGAAAAACACGTTATTGAGATCGTAACAAAATAAATTTGAGCCGCAGTACTTGTACCATTTTTTTGTCATGATCTTCAAGCTCATGTCTATAAAAATAAATTTTATTGGTTATTTTGGCAAATAACTTGCGCAGAATACTGGCAACCCTGTAGGTAAGTACGTGCAGGCCAAAAGGATGGGACCTGGACTGTAGTTCCTGCATACATGTTTGAATCGTGTGAATAGGGCACGCTGTATCATATAATTTAAGCAAACTATATGGTGCAGTCAAGTTGTTATCGTGTGGAAGGCCCATAAGGCATTTATCATATGAAACAACAAGCTGTTTTATTCCGCTGTCATAGAAGTTTATCACCTTGATTTGACGCCACACTGCAACACGGTTGTTTTGAAGCTATTGCTGACCTCTGAGAAGCTTCTTAATTTGCAGAAACACGTACTCACTGCGTGCTGATATCTTGAGTTTTATTGGCCATATGTGAACGGGTATTGTCATGCAGCACAACGCAGTTTTTTTAAAGGCAAAAAATCAACAAGCAACACCCCCTTCCTGTACCAAAACACTTTGCACAGTTGGCTGAGACATAGGCAAAGCTAATGAATAAATTATCAATTGTTGCCGCAATTACATTTTTGGCATACTGCAAAACAGATGTAGGCACACTGTACACATACACTGGACCGCAGCACTGCAGTGGGGGAATTTCAAAACGGTACGTAAATTGAGTACCTAAAAAAAACATGCCTTGTACATTGAGAAAATTTGTTGTTACTCAGTATATCAATTTTGTTGACATGGGTGTATATTAATTATATCTGCACAAGAAAATAAACTGCTTGTCACATATAATAAATCTAAAAAGATACATCCCTACAGTCCTGTAATGTCACAATAGTGTAAGTAAATTTTATTATTACATTAAAAATAAAAAAGAGTATAAAAAGTATACAGAGCTTCAAATATGAAACTTTATATAAAGCGTATGGAAACTTAGTCATTTCATTGGGACACAATGGAGAGGTGTGTGATAAGCCGAGGGTAGGAATAGTAGTAGCATAAATGCATTGGTCAAAGGAGCAACGCGCGTTTGCCATAGAGGCTTACTTTTTTAATTATTGCTTGGTTGTTGCCGTGCAGCGTGCATTTTGTGCACACTTCAGTTCACGCCAGAGATCTTGCTCCTGGCCGACAATCAATTGCTTTGTGGATGAATATGTACTAGAGAACAGAAAATTTGCAAAGAAGAAGAGCTATTAAGTGCCATGAGCACATTAGAAACTATCAAGGCAGCGAGACAATCAATTCTGCGCTTGTCACGACTTGAAGAAATGGAGGTTGGAGTTGTATTGCTTCAGCAAGATAAAGCTACGGCATACAGATTACAAATTTTAACAAACACTTTACTGAAAAGGTTCCCTGGGCACTAGATTCTTAAGGAGCTTTTTAAACGACTTGTGACTTTATTTTATGAACCGATCAAGGACACAAGTCTACTATAAGAATAATATACGCCGATATATCCATTGTTATGTTTAAAAAAGTCGAATATATTTACAGTGAAGAGCGCTTTTGTTTGATATTTATAAAACCTTATAATTTAAAGTTTCCAATTATGTTAATAAGACAAAAGAATTAAAACGATAAATGCATTTTTGTTTATTTTATACACCTTAGCGGCAAAGGGTCTTCTGATGTATTTTCAAATGCCAACAAATTAAAAGTTTGAGGGTGTCTGACACCCATTTTGCGGTGGCCTAGCCGTCTGATAATTTGTATACCTAATTTATGATCTTTCCACAGATCACACGCCAATTTTCAGCCGAAGTTATTATCGTAGTACCACCACGGCCGCCAGCTTTCTACCTAATAGCAATAATTAAAATTATCTACTTGCGTAAATAAAGCAGTATCAAAAATAGTGAAACGTCGAAGTGTAAACTACTGTTGTTTTTTAAGATATGTGAAAATTATATTTGGAAAAGTTATTTAGAACTGACAGCAGGTTTTAAATACGAATTTGAAACCACTAATTGTCTGTATGACACCATTCAATTTATTATATCAAATCTTGTTAGTTTATTGAAATACGGTATTCCATTGGCTGAATTTAAAATACCAGTCAATGAAATGCCGTACTTCAATAAACTGTACAACTGTTATAATAAATTGCATGGTCTCACACAGGCATTATATTTTTCTAGTTTTAAAGAGGTATTGTCACTTGTATTTGTCATAAGATAAAACCGCCTTACACGCTTTCACATTCCTGACAATTCACCGAAGACAAGAAGTCACCGAAAACGCCATTCATCTTCAGTCTAATCCAGACCGGCAATCATCAATTGGGATATATTGTATACTTATCTCATTATTTTTCCCAATGATGATGATTCGTTTACAATTCTTGCTTTAATTCAGTGATTTTTTACAAAGTAATAAAATACGAAGGAAAACATGAAAATTGTGCATTTATGTTCGATCACAAGCCGCCTGCCTGTTCAGTCGGACGTTATCACCAGTTGTTCTGCGGGCTGTGTAAACAAAACAGTGAAGCATTCTGTAATCCAAGACCAGTTTGGATTTTGTTATTGCCGACTGTAAAACTGCTTGGCTGTCAGACATGATCCGCATGATACTAATTGCATTCTTTAATATTGCATGTTTTTTAACAGCTTCAATAAGTAATACTCTATTTCTTTCAAAGACTTAAAAAATGAATGTAAAAAATAGCTGAACTCATAAGCTGATCCATTCTATTTGGTTACGCCACTGCAACTAATTGCAGCAATTGTTCAACCACTTTTATAAAGCTTGGTTGTGTTGGTTGGTCACTTTAGCCACCGCACTGTTTTACAGATACTTCTCCTCAATCTTATAAGACAGTTTTTTTTATTAATATTAATTCTAAGTAATTAGAAATGCTGAATAGATATTTGAAATTGTGTGGATTTTTGTAGAATTTGTAGGAATTCTGTGGAATTTCTTAAAATGATGGGAAATTTTTTATAGATTCTTTTAAAATTTTGTGGAGTATTTAATAATCCTTTAGAATATTTGGAGTTTAGTGTAATTTTTTGGAATCTGTAATTTTTGAAATAGGAAATTTTGTAGTGGTTAAGATTTGCGAGTGAATTTTCTTCCTAGAATTACACTAAATGTCTGTTGCATACATTTTTTTTTTTTGCTCGAGTAGTAGGCTTACATGTAGATCAGAATAAATAAATTAAAAGAAAGATTCTTACTATAATTAATAAAACATGACATACTGTATACAGTATGAATGTAAAATGTATATTAAATGCAAGAATCTCAATAAGACGTCTACTTAGGAATGTAGTGGTTTAAGCAATGTTAGGCACGATCAAAACTTGCATGTGTAGTTGCTGACCGATGACATTTGGAAATGGGGTTCTAGTTAACTGAGGGAAATTTCTAAAATAACAAGTTTTAATAGTCATTTAGTTGACAAGCTTGTTAATTGAAGCGATTAATAATCAAGATTTTTTAACTTAATTATATAGATTATTAATTGCCATCGGAAAAAGAACGATGTGAAAACGAAACAGCAAGAAACTTCAATTATATGTATCCATATACATGCAAAACAAGCTCACGTTTCAATGTTGCTCTATAATGGATGCTCTGTCAAAATGAAAATTATTGTATAGTTTGCACGATCATTATCAACCTTATTTGAAAGATCCGTATTAAATAATAAACAATATTCATCATTTAATATGTAATACATTTTTCTTATTTGTTATGACATTATAGGTAAGATTCCCGTCCCGCAGCGTCTCCGCTCTCGTTCTTGGGTATTGTAAATCCGCTTAATGATGAGTGTTGATTACAACATTGTTTTGTTGATTGCTTGCGATTTTATGATTTACAATACAATTGACAATTTTACCTTTATCCTATATTTGTCACTGCCAGTCTGTGCTGTCAGCACCTTTAAGTTCATTTATTTCCTTTTACACTACACCGACTTTACTTTTTGATGGTCACATCAAACCACACCGCTCTTACACCTCACTGAATTCTTATACCGAACGTAGCAAAGTAAGAATGTTATTTTTTTTATTATGTATGGTCAATTGATTTTTGAAGTGAAACATCTAATGGCACGTTAGAATGTCTGTTGCCAGGTAATGACCAAAAATGGTGAGCCACAAAATTTAACACCACACGTCAGCTATTTTGTTGATTTTCTCCTATATGCATCAGAAAAATATATTGCGCTGTTTCATATTTATCAGGTGTCCCACGACGGCTCTCACCCTTTTTTTCTAAATACTTTTTTGGTGAGTTTGATAAAAATTTAAATTTTGTTTCATTCTGTTTCCAGCAAATGGATTGATTGAATTTTAAAAACGTCCATATCACAGTTGCACCTTTTAACAGTTTTCATACTTATTTTCTATGAAAAATTCTTGTATGTAATTGACTAAGACTGCCTTTTTCACTCAAGGGAAGAAATGTTGACAAGTTTCAACAATAGCAACCAAATAGCATGTCTTCACATAATTTTATTACTCTACGCTTATGGCAGCGTGTATATAATATTGCGTCACTTCAACACTTTTTATATTTTTTACGGATTTTGCTCTCAAATTTGTTTTCTGTTCGTTCTCGTGTTCATCTCTGGTCTGGTCAGATTCATTTCCTATCTATCTGGTTCTGGCTATTACTTTTGAAATAATCAGGCATCCGTTTCTGTTCAAAAAGTGCATCTCACGGCATCACTACATTTAACTAATGCAGTCAATTGATTTGCTTTGCATTTGATTATTTTTGCTTGAAGCAGCGTAAAATACGATAATTAATTTTAAGATTGAAGATGGATTTTAATTTTCGAATTGGATTTGTTCAATTTGTGTTCATTATAGTTCATCTATTTTCTACAAAAATATCCCATAATTCACTTTGACTATATATATAAACTATAATAATATTAAATTTAATATTATTAAATATTTTTGTTGCAGAATTTCTTCCGGTTACATCGACTCCGAAAACTTGGATTAAGCGACAATGAGATTCACAGGTTACCATCAGATATTCAAAATTTTGAGAACCTTGTTGAACTTGATGTTTCCAGAAATGGTAAGTTAATATCTTAATAATAATTGAATATTGAATTAAGTTTTTTGCCATATCAATCTGTTTTATTGAACAAAGAAATAATTTTGCAGTTTAATGCAAATTGTGTAATTTCTCATTTCTATTCTTATACAATTTTGTTGAACATAATTATTATTTATAAAGTGAAATTTGCTTGTATTTGTGTTTTCTTCAAAACAAATACACATTTACTGAGCGTCGTCGGAAAGAAGATGAAACCAGCACAGAGGCGGAAATTATAGGAAATTATAGTATAATCACGGTGCTGCAACAATAATTCTAAATTTTACTTAATTTAGCTTAAAATATATACAGCGTACACCGATCATGACAGCCAATCAGCTACTTGCTGAACTGTTCACGTGTACATCAGGCACCAGGTTGGTTTACTTGACTATTTCCTTCACAAAATCATAATAAATATAATCAAAATCACCTAGTAACGAACAAATATTAGCTTGTATTTGATGCACCATGAAAATACCCAGGTATTTGCACATGTGCATTGAGTCAATATTTTTTGTCATTTTAAAAATGAGTTCTTATCGTTTTGGTCAATCAAGCTTGAGTGTAATAGATAAAAAAATTGATACATTAGCACGCCTTTTCAGTTTATTATCTGTTTTAAGGTTAAAATGTTATAGTTACTTTTACAACCTCATTTTTTTTGTCGTAATTAATTGAAACGCAAATAGTTTGTGTTATTTATCATTTTTGAAATTTTTTTTGGGAAATAGTCTGATATATCTGTCTTCCATTCTAACCTTGAACATTTTTACACGCGTAAAATTATTTGCATATTTGGCATGCACTCGGGATATAACTACTGGCTATTTTCCTCTATAATTATAAACCAGTTATATCTAGCCATTTTAAATTTTTTGACAAAACTGATTCAACTTACGGGAAAATTGCCTGTTAAGCAACGCAATCGATAAAGACATATATATATATATATTTCATAAGTTCTGTTTGTAGCGTCTGCCAGATAATATGCGCTGCCTACTTTTTAATTTTTCAACTTTAGAGTGTCATTTCAGTCGTTCATCATTAGAGTGTCCTCAAAATATGCAGTCTATTTTCAATTAGCTATCATTGCAGCATCCGTAACATATATTCTGTTTCATTTTCTTGATATTAGAGGGTCTGGCTATGTTGCCACGATCAAATATGAATTATGGCCAAATAAAATCGGAATTGCTAATGTCGTCGCATGTTTGGTGTTATTCATGTGCGTGTTTACTATAAAATTTCTTTCTAAAAGTTTGGCTGTGACGGACACGGTATTAATTTGCTTTGTGAATTTATTATTTTAAATTTTATTATGTATTTATGTTGTTTAATATATATTTTATAATATAATTAAAATTTGTATTTATTAAAATTTTACATTGAAAGGCTTGTTTAAAATTTTAAATTACCGAAATTATAATTAGTGTTCACATATTGTTCCACAATGCCTGTGTGATACTAAATAGTTTACAAATGCAATTCTAACATTCCAACTTCGAATGTACATACTCCCTCAACTATTGAAATTTTAAATATAAAAATCAATATTATCTGTAAAAGTTTAAAGAAACCTAAGCAAGTTTTGAAGTAAGAGTCATACTTCACGAATCGATCAATTTCCATAATTTATTTTAAAAGACTGTTGTGTCGTATTTTCATTCTAATGTATTTAAAAGTTGGCTTGTATGAATTGATGCTATTTGCAGATCATCATTGATCAACACGGTTTTCCGACTAAAAAGTTGACTGTTAATAATCTTGTTGGAATTATACTTCTGAAATTGGCTGCTAGGGTCAAATTAATGATCTATACAGATTTTGCTAAGGCATTTACGAGCATGCTTTTTAAAATTATATTATTCAAACTTAAATGTGTTGGTTTTTGCGACTATTTAATTAAATTTATGACCTCTTATTTATTAAACAGACCTATGTTTGTTTTCTATAATTTTTCTTCTCAATACTACACTGCGACTTTTGTTGTCCCAGAGGTCCAACCTGGGATCCTTATTTTTATAATTTACATCAATTAAATATTTAGTCAATGTGAAACTTATCTCTCAATTATTTGTCTAGCTGATGTCTTTTTTCTTCAAGCTCAACTAGATAAAATATGTCTATGCTGTCACCAAAACCATCTAGAAACGAACGTAAAAAAATAAAAATTGTATCATGTACAAAATTTTATCAAAGCATTATAGTATTTGTGGACAAAGTATAGTATTCTACTCGCATATAATGGCTATTATTCACTTGTATGATTTAAGTCACTCGCCTTCGGCCCGTGTCACAGACTTTATTAAAAAAGTGATGTGCATACTAAAATCTGGGCAGTGCTATAAGTTGGAAATTTAATTTTTTATAACCTCTAGCCAAGCATTTACTATTTTAACAACATTTCAAGTTGTAGTTGAATGTGAAATAAAATGTTGCGTTTTTGAAAATAAGTTATGGTTATGTAAATATTTAATTTTATATTTTTAATATAATTTAAATTTGTGCAAGCTGAAAAAATTGTAGTTTTATTTTGAAAATTAATATTTTTATAGGTAATATAACAAATGGTTTGTATATTATCAATAATTTTTTATTAATGTTACGAACTGAATACCAAACAATGAAATTATAATGAGTGCTCATCACGAGTTTTATTTTCCAAACTGTATTAAAATGAGATATTTATAAAAAAATGAGCCATAAACAAACCATAAGATTATATGAGAATGTAATTTTTCAATTTAAACCGATTATATATTATTAAATTCATATTGACTACAAATTCTCGGATATGACAATTATTATTTGAATTTGCTGGATGTTTTTTTTTTAAATTTAATGTTTGTTAACATTATTTAATTTGCATGATATTAAAAGTATAGTTGAAGTTTTGGAAAAAAACAGAATTAAGTTCCATTAAGATCGTCTTTAATTATTTTGTGAAGTTGTAGATGTTGTATTTTGTAAATTAATATTTTATAACTTCATTTAAAATGCACGATATTAAAAGCAGTCATCACTAAATACAGTTTTGGAAACAAAATATAAAATTTTCACAGTTTCAACTTCAATTTTACAAAATAATGTATGTTAATGTGTTTTGAAAATAAATATTTTTCATATCAATTGGTTTGTATACGAGTATTATTGATAATTTTTATAAATGATGCAAGCACGAGTTATATTTTCCAAACCTTGGTATTAGAATGAGTTTCATTTATAAAAATATTATCGATCAACAAACCACGAGATTATATTTGGTATAAGAATATATTTTATTATTATATACTAATTATTAATATTAAATTCATATTGATTATAAGTTGTCAGATATGACAATTACTATTTGAATTTGCTATAATGATTCTTATTGCTAATTATGCATTGCTAAGTTAATTTTGTCGTGATAATACAATTATTTTCACCTATTAGTACGCTTGATAGGGCATTTCACATGTGATTTTAGGCAAAATTTGTATTCTCAAAATACTTTGATTTGTGCAATGTTGAATGTATAGGTAATTGAAAACAATAAGATCTAAGCGTTATCAAATTCATAAATAAAGAATCCAAGATAATATAATCAATCATCATCATCAGATAAAGATGAAGATAAACGTTTTAACATTACATTCGAATTCATATCACATATAAAATTTCGCGCTTGCACCAACAATAGCACGAGCTATTGAACATCTTTCTGATAAATAAACCGTTTTGTGATGCTTTAGTTCTAAATCACACGCGAGCCTTAAGAAAAATAGAAATATTCGATAAATCAAACATAAAACTGTTGCATGCCATTAACATGCCAAGAACGCTGCAATTAACCCCACGACGCTATTAGTGTATAGTTGGTGATGTTTGTGTATCCTTATGCTAAAGATTTGGCAGGTAAAATGTTCTACACATAAATTCGTTGAACTAAAATTGTGTATCTGAATGCATTGAACCGATTTTATCGGTCCCAAAAAAAATAAAAAATTATAATTTTGTCTATTGCTATATTACACCTATGGATGACGAAAAATGCATTGAAAGACCTCCACCCTTCCTAAGTCTATATATGGAGTTCTAATTATGGATGTTTCTTAAGGGGAGCTTATATATTATTGATTTCAAACGAAGAGTAACAAATTTCAATTATTTTAATGCGTAAAAATTTCAAATATAGATGTCATAGAGTTCACCAAATGACCTCCAATAATATATGGTTGTCAGCAATACTATGTGACGTCCGACAGACTGGCCGGATTTAGCAGAGGTATCTTAAACTCAATATTTTTATTAAAAAAATGAAATTATTATTTTAATTATCAAATTAAATAAATCTATAAATATACTTAAAACACTAGAAATATTTATATTTGATTATATTACTACCGGTTGCATATGCAGTAATTTTTAAGTAAAATATAAAAAATATTGTACATTTTGTATTCGTTAATTAATAAGTCTATTTCGTGCTTTGTCCTACCTAAATTATGTGAAATTAGTTAAGCAAATTTGTATCCCTCGAGTCATTTTGACCCGTATTTGACAAGGAGGCTTAATTTGAAATGTGTTATTTATACCATATACAGCGTTTTATGAGCTTTGTGACGTCACGCGTCATTTTGACACTTTTTTTAATATCGGTAGTTTTGAAATATGTCATATAACGCTTGCTTGTTAGTATTATATGGTGTGCCGACGCGCCGATATATCTATCACTCTTTGTCTGAATTTTTCCCATAATGACGTCACTTTAATTTAAGAAGGGAAACATTAAAGCATGCAAGTCGTGGTTTACGCATATACCAATACTGAGCGCAGTGAATGATAATTTTAGGATAGATAAAGACTAATAGAACACCATATATAATACTAACAAATTTTCACGTTTGTAACATCAGATGTTAAAGTTTAAAGTATCGTATTTGTACAAATCCGTAGTTTTAAAATGGGTTATGACAACAGGCGTGCTATTTATATTACGTCGTTATTATATTACCGTAAAAATAAAACTACCCAAATTAATCGTTTTACTCTCATTTTAACAAATTGATATGATTAAAATAAATAAAATGGCCCATTTAAATAATTTTAATATTAATGCCAATTAAATAGAAGTAGAATTTTCAGTTACCTAATATTTTTGATTATAATAATCACATTTTTATTACATTATGCATTCATTTGTTAATACAATGTAAGATTTTAAAATATATATTATAATATATTAATAAGTAGAATTAAGCTTATGGTTAGATATGTACAGTTAGTACGCTGTTATATTTTGCTAAATTCGACTAATTACATTATTTCACATCATAAGCTGTCTTTTTTATAACAATTTCGATTTCTATTTATGTTGGGAATTTACATAATTTTCAGTATAAAATACAATAGTCGCAAAAATTCACAAATTAATAACATTTTATGCACTGTTAAAAAAAACGAACCAAATGGAGGCTATTATAGAAATCGGTCAATTTCGAAAAATCACATTTTGCTAGGAAAGTAAAAAGTATAGAAAAAATATTTTTCTACCATTAAACTCATCTCGCAAAAATAGCTGGAGACAATGTTGCCAGAATTTATCTAGCATTTCTAGTTTCCGAGATAGCCTATAGTAATGTCAAAAATTTAGCTAACACGCTAGTTAATCTGACTTAGACAATTATTATTAATTAAATTGCCAAATTTGATTTGTTTATATTAATGTTGCTCCATCTCTATTCCACTCATCGATTTTACATCTTTTTTCTTTTTTACGACAAAGTTTAAATTCATATGCATTTGACGCGTTTAGCTTCATATGCTCTCGTCGCGAAAAATAGAGAAGATATAAAATTGATAAGTGGAATTGAGATAGATTTGTGTGACGATAAATTTGACTTTGAAAAAAAATCGTGCCCTATAGAACTTTTATTTAAAAAAAATGGGTCGTCTTTCCAGCTTCACCCCGTATATCACGAATTTAGCAATAAACTAAACTATTGCGCTAGATATATTGTAATCAAGTATTTTTTAATTAAGTAAATAAAATGATCTACAAATGTCTTATTTGTTATATTTAAATTGAATAAACTCGACTTTGGCTTGTAAAATTATGTATATTTTCTCTATTTTCCGAAACAGATTTATTGATATATTCAGCGAGCATAAAATCTATGCATACCACAATTGTCATCATTCTCTAAATGAATCATTGTAAAATTTATTTATGAAAGGAGTAATAAATACAGGTCAGTTCTCTGCACTGCATACAAAACATTGGCAGTATAGTTGAGTGCACACTTTGCTGAAATGTTTAATTACACGCTTCATTATGTATAACAACAAAAGTGTTAATCCACCATTACTAAATTGCTATTTATATCAGCACATTTTTATATAAATACATTCCAAATAATTTTTTTGCGAATAATTTGATTGTAATTATAATTTTGTTTATATTTTAACGAATATTTAATAATGAATAGAAATACTGTTCATATTTTGTTTACTTGTAATACAATTTACAGAAACAAACAATAATAGAAAGTGATATTTATACAGTGTGTCCCCGGATTGACACTCGAATAAATACCTATAATTATTATATTTTATACATAAAACTAAAACAAAGAGCTGAAAAATCAGCTTTTTGGGGGTTCCGCCCTACTTAAATAGAAACTAATTTGTGTGTATTTTTTGATATTGTGTATTTTGGCGTATTTGTTTGTATTTTATATTTTGAACAACTTTTTTTAAATAAATTTTTGTCGTATTTAGTACAGAAAATGCATTTTGCTCAAAACTTTTTTTTGTAAATATCGCTGGCTGTACGCCTGATTTTTTTAAATTAAAATTGTGAAACAATATTTGGTATAATGACATGATTTATTATTCTGAACAATTTTTTAAAGTAAATTTTTGTCGTATCGTACAAAAGCTCTGTACATGTACACAATAACATATTTTGTAAATAATATAGGCATACTTGATTTTTTTAAATTAAATTTATGACCCAATTTAGTTTCTAGTCAAGCAGGACTGAACCCCCAAAGATGAAATTTCAGCTCAGAATTTTTTAGTCTTTTATTAAGTCTTTGTTTATATCTATTCGAGTGTCAATTCGGGAACACACTGTATGTTATAATATATGTTTAATAATTTGTGATTTAAATTTAATATCATGATTCAATCAGCCTCGTTTAATTTTGTAGGTGATAAATTATTTCTTTTTAAGTCAATAATTCGGTTGCAATTAATTTAAACAACACTAACTGCAATTTATTCTTTAACGAAATGCCAAGGCCCAGTCATTCCTTTGATGCACCTTACATGTTGTGATTAATATTAAATCTTATCTTATCAAATAATATTTTCATAATAAAAAATATAATTTACTTAGACTTTATCTAATCTATCTTTGAATCATCCATGTTATTCGTCCAACTCACACAATTTTAATATATTCATGAAATTACTGTTTTAACAAAGTCAAATTCTAAAAACAATATCCATAATGATGGCCATTCTTGAAAGATTTGAACCCTTTGAAATATGCGAATTGCAGCAATTTCTTGTATCCTTGTTTTCAATTTAAGGATTGTCATATGAGATTGTTTTTGAGACCTTGTTTTTGAGGTTGGTTTACAAAAAATGTAGGCAAACAAATCTGGTGATCCTGTGGGCAAATGAAAGTCGCTAAACTGTGAAATTGCGTGGTTATCAAAGAGTTGTCGAAAGGCCTACATTGACGCTCTTATTCGGAGCTCCATTTTGCTGAAATCAAAGATTATTAAGATCAAGGAAGTTTTTCTGCTACAAAAGTGTTAAGCATATTAACATATCGTTCAGAAGTTACTGACGTTGCCTTTCTCTATTCCTCAAAGAAGTACGTGCTAATGACCAACCGTGTTAAATCGGCAAGATTCACCAAAATCTTTTGGCTGTGTAATGGTCGCTTCTGCCATTTATGGGGGTGTCTAAAAGCACAGAGTAGTACAGACAAAGAGGTAGCCTGTGGACTATAAACGTTATTCCTCGTATGGCGTAATAGATGTCGTGCGGATCAATATTATGCCATTTATGTGTACCATTAGACATATTTAGCAAAGACAATAACAAAAACCAAAAGCGCCTGATCGCTTGACGAAGAGTTGGTAGCGGTGAAGAGAAAAGGGCAGCAATAGCTGGTCCTCGCGCCCACAGTGCCCCTCAGACGCACAGGTTGCACTCGGCACACTACACAATCCACAGTATTTTTCAATATTTTTATTTTCTTTTGAATCGCATGTGGCGTGACGACGGCTCACAGTGGTTCCAATTATTTGATTTGACAAAAGTTATAAATTCAACTCAATTATTTTTGATTTATTTTGATTTTTGATTTTTAACTTTTTGCATTTGTAAATTCATTTATTGGTTATGTTTATTACTTTTTTGTAATTATATGTTTTGCGCTTATTCCATACACATGTTCGTTTATCTGCCATTTTCATGTGAGCCTTCTCCCACTTCAAACTATCTGTTCACTATAGCATATTTTGTCAATGTGTCATAATTTATTATAAATATGCCAGATGCTCCTATTTAAACAAATGTTGCAGTTTGATTAAAGATTTTTAAACATTTTACACCTGCGTTTAACAGGAGTGTTAAAGAAGGTTTTACAAGATACAGTATCAGCAAGTACATATATTTCTATTCTATTAAACATCATCTGTATTATTCAATAACTAATAAAATTTGATTGAAGAATAAACATTTGATTAGGATGTAATAAATTCATATTTTTTTATTGTATATTAACTTTATTAAATTACTTATTAATAAAAATAAATAATTTAGATTTTACAATTCAAACAATAAACTTAAAAAACTATATGTAAATTTTATTTTGTTTGATTTGTAAGATGTTTTCAAATATTATTGATAAACAAAAATCAATCAACCATGCGCTTTTAATTTTCCCGCTCAAAACAAAATCTGCACAACACGTTATTCATTAGCTCTATCCGCCTAGAAAAATTAAATTGTTTTAAGTCACAATCCTAGAGTAATCGTTGCCTACTACGTCTAAACAAGATGAGATCTTATAGGTGCTTAGTCATAATAATACGGATCGTAACTTAGCACCTTCGTTCTATCGAGCGAGTGACCGTAAATATGCGAGCTATTCCACACTATGCGCTTTTAATCTTCCCGCTCAAAAATAGAACCTGCAGTAGACATTCTTTATTGAAAAGCAAGTATGATTTTATATCATGGATGCTAAATCTACCGGACGCTGTATAAGCGGTAGTTTGTCGGGTTTATAAACAAATATACGTATATGCGTCGATTCAGGTGGCTCCACTATTGTAAAACGCTGTCAACTAAAATATGCGGGGACCCTTAATTTTTTATCAAAAATCATCATAACAGCGCCCTTTAAATTTTTGTACACTAGGCAAGCTTTAATTGCATTTTTTTTATTGTATGCAATTTTTTAATAAAATTAATGAAATTGTTGCAAATGATGTAAAACTCGTTTATCGTAAAAAAATCAAGTTAGTCGTTTGTTGGTTATGCAAACTTTAAATTTAGTTTGAAAAGACAATTGGGCGCATGGAATCGATCAATTTTTTTTAAGAATTCGAAAACGTAATTAATTCTTATCTAGTCTCATGCCTTCAAGCTATAATATTTTCAAAACTTATATATACTTATACCCCCATGTAAAATCAGTCCTATTACATTAGAAATATTAAAAGAAGATTCCTGTAAAAAATTGGAAGGACGCTGTTATGATGATTTTTAAAAATATATACGAATAGGCGCATATTTTAGTTGGCAGCGTTTTGCAATTAAAATGATTAATCAATAAAAGAATCAATTATAAAAAAACCTCAAATGCTACTTCTCCGAATCTACTTATTTAATTTGAATTTTGTAATCGGCAAATTCATTTTCAGTTATGATATAGCTATCATTTAGTTAAGCGATTGAAGTTTTTATCTTTTTTTTTCACTTATTAATTAATAACTGGAATAAAAACTTTAACAATCATTTTTCATAAATTATTCAAATAGTTTTGTTTTCTACAAAATTTCTTTTGAGAGATGATTCCAAAACTATTGTTCTAGCTTATGCAATTTGTGATACTGAAATGCATCCTCAAGTGCATTGAAAATTATAGAAAAGTATGCTTGAAAAATATGGTTACATAGAAACTGCATGAATTTATTTTGATTGTAATTTCATCAAAAGTACACGAGACGAAGCGAAAAATATAATTCAAAAATCAGCACAAACAAAAAAAAAACAAATTTCACCAAAAAAATTACAATTCACTTAATACATAATTCTATGTGGAAGTTTACTTCTAACCAGGGACGATGACAAAATGTTACACAAAAACCTCCCTTTTTTAGGGTGGGCAAATGAAAATGGAGCACATAACAAACATTTTATATTATAGCGTAACAAATTTTGTGTACTAGATTAATGTGAGCAAGTTGTAAATTATTTATCTGGCCTGCAGTAGACATTACATAATTTGTTCACCACTAAGAGCCGTTTGACATGAGACTGATTTTACTACTAATTGTAATACAATTATTTCGCGCACTATTTTATATTAGAAATAGCGCGAGCAGTAGTAGAATTTTTATTTGTTGGATATTATCCAACCGGCCATTGATCCGGTCCTTCCGCCATCTTTATGTATTTATGTGTGTGTTCAGTTAAGGTTTGTTACTCTAGAAATTTGCCTCCGATATCCAGAGCGTCATTAATTATTTCTCAAAGTGCAAATGGTACCGGTAGGCGGGGCTATGCTGTTAACCATCACCACCAAGTGCTGACCGAGGCTAACGTCTTGTTAGCAATAATTTTGTTGTATTATAGTTAATACTAAAGAAGAACTATAGATTTGATATCACCTAATAAAACCGGATAGTTTTTTTTCTTCCTTGAATGACTATGGTGTTGCGAACATTCATTATTAAAGAAATTAATGCAAAACGGGGATTTAATAATAATAATTTCAAATCTTTAATGATAACTTTGAAGAATGAAATAATTGAGTTTTTTTGTCAAGCCCATAATTTGTGTTATTGTATACGTTGATTTTTAATTGAAATGAGCACTTTTAATAATTGTAATTTTAATAAATTTGGGCAGCGTATGCAGATGAGTGCAAATTTACTTGAGAATTAAGAAAAATTGGTTAGAAAATGTACATTATGTGCAGACAAATCAGTCTTGTTTACTTTTGTTGTATAATATTTTTTTATAT
>JARJEC010009364.1:0-10952 GCA_030264575.1 Tachinus sp. AB-2021 | reverse complement strand
GGAGTGTTCTTCTTAATGTCCACATCTCAAACGCCTCAATCTTGTTAATGGTTGCTGCTTTTATCGTCCAGGTTTCTGCTACATATAGTAGAACTGGCCAAACGTAGCATTTGACCATTCTGTGGCGGATTTCTAAATTAAGATTTTACAAATTAAAAGGATTTGTGTTTTCTACCTTCTTCCTTGATTTTTTAATTTTTCTTTTATTTGTATCATTTATCTGCTCCCTTAAATTGTTGTTGTTTAGCTCACTCACTATCACTATCATTATTTCTATTTTTTTCGAACTGTTGTTTCAATAAGTAGGTCATGTTTCCTTCCTGTATTGTTGTGGTTACACATTTTTGTTTTTGCACCATTCTTCTCGGGTTGCCTCAAATTAACTGTATTTATGATTTCTACCTTCTTTCTCGATTTTCTAGTTATTTTATTTGTGATCATTTAATTTGTTGTTGTTTAGCTCACTCACTATCACTATCATTATTTCTATTTTTTTCGAACTGTTGGTTCAACTAGTTTGTACCCTTCTCCTCGGATTGCCTCTAATTAACTGGATTTGTGTTTTCTACCTTTTTTCTCAAATTTATATATTTTTTTTATTTGTGATCATTTATCTTTTCCCGTTTTGTCTTTTTCTTTTTGTTCTGTCAAATTGTTTAGATTCAGTATTCTATGTCCCAGTGATTGGTTCTACTTTTATACATTTTTTGTATAGCAACGAACTGTCTTCTCCTTTGCAGTCCTCCGATATGGCATTTATAGCATCAAGTAATAGAAGTATTATTACCTAATGCATTTTTTTGTTTTGCCACAAATTTGTTTTATTATTTCTAACCGATCATGTTGTTTATCTTGATGATAACAGATCTAGCAAATTATTTTAATATATTGTTATTAGACTTATTAGTGATTTGCTTATGGCTGACATAAATATATTTAGATGCAGTTTAAATAAATCCTAATTTTATCGTTCTTATTATATTAATATTGATTAAATAATAGCTTCATGTAATGTTTGATTTTTAATATTAATTTCAATTTTCAGACTAATAGTGATAGTGTAGTGCAATCCAAATGTTCCTGAAGAATACACGTTTGCAAGTGCATAAGTTAAAATTAATGTTTTATTTTCTTAAGAGAAACAAATACGATTCAAAACACCATATTATTTCCAATAAGAAATACATTGTTTATTTGCTACAAACAAAAACTGCAACTAAAGACACATTAACATATAATCGCTCGATATTATTAACAGAATATTTTTAATACCTTAATAATTTTTAATCTTCTTAGAATTAAGCTTTTCAATCCAGAATTTTTCTGAGAATCGATAACCTAATAAAAATGCAGATGCAAATTTTCTCTATGTGCTGTATTTGCTTTATTAAACGTCAATCAAAGAGCTGAATAACAATGATATGCTAAAGCATGACCTACATTGTACTCGGTCTCATCAGAGGCAATTAGTTCAGTGACCACAATCAGGAAGTTCAGACGTGAAATAATCCCCAGACATTGCTTATTAATCAAATCCTTGGTAACACTATGTCAATAAAAGCCTGGCGGGAGAATGAATTTGTTGAAAAATTCCATATTAATTTCACGGATCTTTCATGTAAATATTCACATTATCTATTACTTGATTGATTATTATTTAGACATTATATAAATGATAATAATTCATAATGTGATTAATAATTTCGCAAAACAATCGTGATGTACGTTTATGTAAATATGTGTTCATAATGTATTGATTAAGAATGTAATTGGCATTTTATTACAAAAATTATTGGAAATTTGATATTGCATGTTAAGTAAGAAAGCACATTAGAAACTCTTGCTTACAAAACGTTGTAAAATTATGGAATAAAACAAGGTTATCTTAAAAAGTAAGAATTTCCGATTCCGGGCAAGTTAAGAAACACAAAATCTCTATAAGTTACTGGGATAAGCTTGTGAATCCGTGGAGTATTTATAGGATGCGTTTCCGGAGAAGCAATAGATTATAGATACACCAGATGCGCGTAGGATTTCGGAAGTGCAGATAGATCTATATATGCATTCATATCCTCTCATCTTTATGAACTTTGTTTTTATTCCTAGATACATTTCCACGATCAGTCAGCGCGGACTTTGCTTATGTCTGTTGACAGTTTTGATTCTCGTGTTATTTTATATTATACGAACTTTTCTATAATGCGCTGCTCTTTCTGACGCCCAATGTATAGATAGATCTTTGAATTGAGTTACATTTGAAAGAGATTCTGAAATAACATCAATGAAAGAAGCGTATCATATACATGTAAAAGAAATTTGCTTTCTAAATACCAATACACTAAGTATGTACAAATAATAAACATGTTGTATTCCCAGGAATTATATACTTAATGGAAGAGTAAAGCAACGCATTACACATGTATTTGTTAATAAAACGCAATCATATCGTTATAGTTTTCTAGGCAAATGACATACAATTCTCCAATTTGTTATTCATATGTTATTATGCATTTGTAGTTATCGCCCTAAATCGCATTCACCAAAATATCTATGCGTGCTTATATAAGCTTTATGGATGATTACTTGATAAGATACTAATTTTATTAATGCACACAAAATACTATGTTAAAAAGTTGAAAATAACAAATTAATCACGAAAATTGTATCAATAAAATATTTTCTCATGCAAAAATTGAGGCCATAAAAATGTAAATGGAATGTTTAACAATGCGTGTATATTGCGTATGAAAATACCCGTTTTAAATTATATTTGGGGAAATTACTTTTTGTTTTACTATTGTTATTATTATTATTAAAATTTGGGAAACATCAAAGTGAAACATTAAACTGGCTTACTGTTAATTTCCAAGCCGAAATTGTCCCCCGATATTGGGTAAACTTGACTCTTATCACCCTTTGATCTTCCAAAGCGAGTGTTTTTTATATAACCCATGATGGCGTTTCCCAAGTTAGTTGCTTGAAATTGAAAAGTATATTCAATCCTATTGAATATTTACTTAAAATGTTATATTTTTTTAAGAGAAATAATATAGTCTAAATAGTAATATTTTAAAAACGGAAATAAATATTATAATTAATTTTATTAAATTGTAAATAATATTCACCAAAATTGATAAATATTTAAAATTCACCTTGGGTGGTGATTTAATTAATACTTTTGAGTTTATTAGACTTACTTGAGCTAAAATTGTGGCATCTTTTTATTTTGTCCTACTACCTACAAAGATGGGGTTATATTCTTTAGTTTTTTTTAATATTCTTCTTCATTGGGTGCGTCTCCTATCGGAGATTCGCTATCATTATAACTATTCGGACCTTATTGACCGCAGCACGGAATATCTGAGTGTTGCTACAACCAAACCAGTCCCTTAAGTTTTTGAGCCATGAGGCCCTACGTCTGCCAATATTTCTGTATCCACTAATCATCCCCGGTACTATCAGCTAGAGAATTTCGTATTTGGGGTTCTCATTATGTGGCCCAAATATAGAAGCTTTCCCTTTTTTATGTAACCAATAATTTCACATTCCTTTTGTATTTTATTTAGTACTTCAATGTTCGTGACCCTATCCATCCAGGGAATACGCCACATTCTGCGATAGCACCACATTTTAAACGCTTGCAATTTGTCGGTCCACGTTTCAACACCGTACAGGAGCATGGAGCATACATAGCTACGTAGCATCTTCATTCTGAGATTTATAGTAATATATCGACTGGTGAATATCTTCTTCATTTTCAACTGCTCGGGCAATAACTATTCTTGTTCTTATATTTGTTGTTTGTTTCCATGTCTGCTCTATCCAGGTTCCTAAGTATTTATATATTTGCATCTTTTCTAAGACGTTATTTACTATTGTCAAAGGTAACTGGTTCTGATGTGACTTTGTAATTACCACTAGCTTAGTTTTATTAATGTTAATTTTTAGGCCGTATTCGTTACATCGAGCATTTATTTTTTCTAGAAGATGTTGTATATCTTCAAGATTACTTCCTAACATGACGGTGTCATCTGCATACCTGAGATTATTAACAGGTACTCCGTTTATAATTACTCTCACCGATTCCTTTTCCAGTACTTCGTTGAAAATCGTTTCAATGTAAAGGTTAAATAAAAGGTGCGACAGAACACATCCCTGCCTCACTCCACGACGGATCTCCATTTCCTCTGTTACTTGATTTTCAATTTTTGTGTTAGCCTTTTGGCCCCAATACAGATTACTGATTATTCTAACGTCGTCCAAATCAATGCCTCTACTAAGGAGTAACTGATGTAATTTATCATGTTTTACTTTATCGTAGGCCTTCTCAAATCAATGTAACATACAAACATATCCTGATTTATATCTAGACGGCGTTGAAAGAGAACATTACTCCAAAGAGAGCCTATCTTGTCCCTAGTTCTTCGCGGAATCCAAACTGTGTGTTGCTTATGTCTTCTTCAAGCTTTCTGTATATTCTTTTGTGTATTATGTTCAAGAAGAGCTTCAAGGCGTGACTCATGAGTGCTATGGTTCGATAATCTGCGCACTCTCTTGGATTCGGCTTCTTGGGAATAAGCACAAAGGTGGATAATAGCCACTTTTAGGAAGTTCCCCTTTTTTGTAGATGTAATTGAATACGTTCAAGAGAATATCAATTACATCGCCATGAAACATTTTGACAAATTCTATGGGTGTTATATTAGTTTAACACAAATAATTTTTCAGACAAGCCGAATGACAAGTATTATAGTTCAGTCTACCATTTAAAGTAATTAATAGTTTTATTTGTTACACATAAAAAAGCAATATAGATTAATCATGGAAGTTTTGATTAATCATGAATGAAGTAACTTAATACATTATTGGGTCAACAACAATTTGAAGAATATATTGGGAAAATTATATGTAAGAGAAAACACAAAAACCATCGTGATAAAGATTGAAATGTTAAAATAGCAGAAAATTATTCAATTATAAAAATAAAATTGAAATAAAAAAGTCAAAAGATGAGGAAGATGAAAATAAATGGGATATTTTAAATAAAGCAATATAATATAATGTACAAGGAAAATTAACTTATATTGGGGGAAAAAGAGGTTCAGTTATTGACGTTGTTATGTGAATAAATTTTCCCAAAAATCAATTTTGTACAACACCACAGTCATATTTTTCAAAATATTATAGTTAAGAAGCAAATTCAATTTATTTTTGTAAATTACATAATTGAACATTAAAAATAAAGTTTCTTATTAACTATTTATTGATTTTTTTACATTATTATGTTTTAATAACGGGGTTGAATTTGGCGTCCTTTCTGGTGAGTAGTTTTTGTGGCACAAAATTTTGTATCATATAAAATTTGTAGGAAATTGTGAGCTCTACAACTTTTGTGGCACAAAATGTATTCTCATATAAAATTTGTAGGCAATTGTGAGCTCTACAACTTTTGCGGCACACAATTTTTTGTCACATAGAATTTGTAGGAAATTGTGAACTCTAAAACTTTTGTTTGAAGATATTTTTCATAACTGTTATAGAAAAGCAGATAGAAAATATTGAAAAAAACCACATCGTTTTATGGCTTGCAGCAGTTTTCCTTAGAAAGTCATAAAAAAGTTTTATACAAAAATTAACACTTGTCTCATGATGCACAACTAAATTTTGGTAGACTTTCACGGTTTGGGGCTTGGGGAAGAAATTTTTAGCAAACAATGGAAAAATTTGCAAATTAATATATTTGTTAATTTAAAATTGCCCATTGACTCCCCGTGACGTTAATCCAAAGAAGTTAACGGCATTAGGTTGCAATAAAGCTAGACTTTGTCATCTTCAAATAACAGATGAGGGTATTGACAATCACAAATGTGAATAAATTCAATTCTATTCTAAATTCTATTCTATATATTTCTAATACCGGATCTGGTACTATAGGTTAAAATTATAGAGTATACTCGGAGACAAAACCAACTCTGGCTTTCAGACAGTTTTGTGATCTAAAGATTGTGGGTTCGATCACCCCCTGAGAGAAAGTTTGAAATATTAATTTCAATTTCAATAATTATTTAATAATTATTACTATGTTACCTTTGTGGCTCGATCATGCGTCTGTTATTTAGGTCTCGTTATTTCTGCTTCTAAATATTTAAATGCCATTACGTCTATTCAGGGAAGACCTGACCTAAAAATATTTGTGTGAAAAAAAAAACAGGGCTTTTGTTATAATATGCCTGGTGCCATTTTTTGTTCTATCCCAGTATCTGCAAAAATTGTAGACCCCTTTTCCATCCAACGCCGCGCAACGACCCTCGTACGACCTTCACAGCCCAAATTCTGCACTTCTACGTCTTCCACTTGGCTAGTCCGCCCCTGCAATTGCTTCACCATTATCTTTTTCTTGCATCAGATACGGATAGAAATTTTGCTGTCTACTGGTCATATTAAATTTGTGCAGCAATCAGTGTACGGTCTTTGCTCTTGGAAAAATACTTCTGCTCCACGCAGTGATGTTAAAGTTGTTTTGTTTTGAGCCAGCTTATATTTTGTTTTGTATTTGATTACTTCTACTAGTTTATTCATTATATGGTTGAAAAGAAAAGGACCGAGAAAATCGGTCTTTTTGCCCTATACCTTTCGTGATCTTTATTAGTTCTGTGGCTATATTAATCGTAACAATTTTGGTTTAACTATCCATGTTAATGCTGTTAGTACTATGATTTTCTTATTGTTTAGGGTTCATATCAAAGGTGGATGCAGTGGGATGGCCGAACGGTTCCCCGTTGATTTAACTAATAAGTTCCTACTTAAAAGCATTTATTAAAAAATATTGTACAATAAATATTGTTTTTTTACTCTTCATTGGCGAAAAGTCTTACACAAAAATAAAAATTTGCTCTACTGTAAAAATTTTCTAGGTCAGCCATTGATTAGGAGCGTTTTATTTAACTTAATAACAAAATGGAAAAAAAACTACCTTTAAAATACATTTTAGAAGAAAACAAAGTTTTTTTTATAATTTCATTCTATATTTTGATTGTGCGTTGTCCCCCATAGTATCAAAAAAAGAAAAATTCTTCTATCAAAGGCCTCTAAAATCTAGAAAGCAGATCATATTCAAATTGGAACATTCTAAACTGTTTAAATACAATTATGATTATTTATTGTGATAAACACTGCCTGAGATTTGTATGACTGAAATAATTGCCTCTGCTTCACTGTTGGATTGAGTATGAATAACTCTTTATTTTAATAATTTATAGTTCTCACGTCAATAAATTGTTATAATGGCAACCATTTGTTCACGATATATGTTAAGATAATATATCTAACTAGCAATATAACAATATAATTAATGTTTTTATTTACATGCAATCAGCAGGATGTGTCACGGTTCAACTTCTCCAGGTGGTGTTATCTGTAACTAATGATTACAACATTTTTATATCAAATATTGCAAGGCATATACGTAGTATTCGAATTGACATAATGATAATTGCGATTCAGATATTGCGAAACAATCAAGATCCTTTAATTATAACTAACATTTAATTTATTATCTAATCAAATTTTTATCAAATGAAAAATATGATTTTTATTTAAGCAATATTTCATTGCTATTTATTGCATGAAAGTTTACTCTTCAGATTCAATTACTTTATGAAAATCATAATATATGTCTGGATATTATATGTCAACAGCATAAATAGCGAGATACTTCACAGTTAAGGATAATAGAATAAAATATGTTTGAAACCAGAAAAAAAGTCGTTTGTCATAACAGATGTGTCCTCATCATTCGGCGTATTATTTCTGCGTTGTCGTGCATCTCAAATTTGTTTAACATAATTTAATTTCAGGAAAATACATAATAAATCTCCAAGACCAAGACCGTCTTTACCCAAAAGCTGGCAAATATTCGCCCGAATATATTAAGTTATGAATGATCAAAGAATCTGCGGAAAGGAAAATGAAAAAGATATTGTGGCACATATTGCAATAAATTAAATCCTTATTGCCTTTTTTTAAATTAAATTAATCTCGGAAAATACTAGATTTAGTAATGCAAATTTGTACGGGAATTATATCACATTAGCTTAAAGTAATAAATCTGCATTACATTAATATTTTAAATTAGAAGCATTTGCAAATTTAATCCTACCTTGCTTTTATACAAAGATTGCAATAATCAATATTAACGCTTATAAAATTGCGAGCACAATATATTCTTTTGTAGAATTCAGCATTAGTTGAACTTGGCGAATTGTGTGAATTTTAATTGTGTTCTTTATGTTTTGGGGCAATGGAAAGCATTTTCCTTTGTCTCTCTCTGTGTTGCGAATCAATGAAACTGGCAACGGTGCCTAATATTTCCCCCTGCTGTATCCGACAACGCCAGGATTACAGTCCTGTCGGAAATGCGTTACACTAGCAGACGTATCGATTCATAATATTTGTTGATTTCTTTAAAAAATCCCCTCTCATTATGGCTTCGTGCTCTTTGTGTTTGGAAAAAGATACGGAAAAGGTGCATAATATATTATATCAAGAAAAAATCCACGCGAGATTATTAAAGATCAAGTATCAAATACATCAGGAAACAATTCGGGTTTCCATTTCCTTCTGAGATACCGTATAAAACTTTTATTAAATTTTTCTTTCAGTCCATTGGGGAATACAATCATTTTTAGAGCAAGAATTATATTTTTTGCAACGATAGAGTAATAGTAATCCTATATCCACAATATGGCGACATATTTTATTCTTGACGGAAACATGTTAAAATTTCTATTTATTATTTTACTCCTAAAATGTAATAATTTAGTAAATTATAATTTTATTAAATTTCTTTTCTTTTTATTAAATGAAATATATAAATAATTATTAATAAATTATAAATAAATATACAGTACTTATACATCATATATCATTTACGTACGCTTTGATACTACCAATATGGTTGTCAAACTGGCCGTATGCAATTTGTCCCAATAAATTGATTAATAGACTTAATTTATTGGACTAAATTTTCCTTGATTGCAAAATTCGTACTTAGATCAAACGGTCTGCTTCATACTAGGTGAGGAAATATCAATCTATAATGTTCCTACATTTTAATTGATAGAAACAAATGAAACTTTTCAAAATGTTAGCACTCCAGTCAGTACTTTTCTTGCCGACTCTTTTATATGTAAATTAAAATTAAAATTGAAATTATTACAACAAATTATTATGCCTGATTTGCATATTGCAAATCCATACTTCCTCCTAAATAATTGTGTGAAGTGTAAACACTGCCCGCGAGTTTTCTCATAGCCAAAAAGATCAAAAATTTTCAACAAAAACGTAATTGTCAAACAAAGACCTTCAGTGACTTCTGCACAAATAACTGATAGTTAGCAAAATCAGTTAGCAAGAAAAAAATAATGTAACAAGCAGCCGGGAACTAAATAAGAAGTTGAAAGACCAAGCGATAAAAACGACATAATTGACAGGCTGCCTAAGGAATAACAATTGATGCAACAAATCATAAAGATAGAGTAGAGTAGCAAAATATAAAAGCACCCTATACTACCATATGCTACCGAAATCAGAGCGAAAACATTCAGAACAATAAAAACGATCAATGTCCTTCAATCAAGCTCTAGATTAACACAACGCAAAAGAAAATTTTGACAATGAAAACTGGGCAAAAAAAATTAATTTAAAAAAAAAAGAATAAAGCTGCCACTTGAAAGGGATTGGAGTTGTTGGACTTGCTCAAATATACAACAAAATGAAAACGACAAAGAAATAACCGTCCGATAGAGTGGCCCAAAGCAGCCAATTTCTTTTCCACTAAGCAAGAAGAAGCAAAGCAACAAACATTATTTCATAGTTGCAAAAAATATGAAAAAACAGAATATTTTTAAAGTGAAACTTGTATAGCAAGATGTGAGTAAAAAAAACCCAGAGGTTTAAAATGTTACCATTTGAGGGATTGGGGGTGGGGATACAAGCAGTAAATACATAAAAATATAAATTAGACTTAAACTAGGGATGCGCGAAGAACATCCACCAGTCGCATTGGCCAATAAGTAGCTTTGCTTAAGTAAAAGTAAATATAAAAAAATGTGCGAACAAACAATGTTGCCGGAATTACAATAATTTTATTTCGAGTAGGTACAATGTAAAACATAATATCGTAAACCTTTATCGTATGCCCAATATACTTTACTTTTTTGCTGTAAGCTTGTCAGTAGTAAAAACGATGGACCCGGTTAGCTATCAATTTTGGTTTTGAGAAATAGATATACAGTTTACTCTTTAACGAATTAGCGTTTTTAATGTTTTCATATTTGTTATTTAATTTTATTTACGTCCACGGAAGTAGATTATTGATATAATAATAGTTGCATCTATTTTTATTAAATAAACAATTTTTATGACAAAGAATGTCCAAATAATTTATTATTTTAAGTACCCCCCAAAAATAAATATTTGTTGTTAGACGTGTTGACCTGTAGTTGGTGTTCTAGACGTTGACTTCTGATGTATTGCAAGGGGGCAGTTTTAGACATGTTCGTTTTCAAATAGTATTTATTTTGTAATAAACAGTTTAATTTTACCTTTAAAATAGCAGCTTGGTAAATATATTTATAAAAACTAAAAATCTAAATTCCGACCATAATAAAATTAATTTATTACATTTTTAACTTTTGAAGGTTATTAAGGTTCAAGGTTCAGTGTATCTCTATCCTAACCTAGCTGCCAATGCACGTCCTTACCCATGACATTGTGAAACTCGCACCCACTAAAATCTACTCCCATAACCACATGAACCCTTAACAAATTACCATCACGGTATTACTTCTCTAGGGTCCAGTCTATTAATTTATATTTCGTCACGTTCGAGATATGTTGTGGATTCCTGTTGTTGTACAGTTCCAGTTTGAGTCACTCTGTAGTATCAGACC
>JARJEC010009351.1:0-13488 GCA_030264575.1 Tachinus sp. AB-2021 | reverse complement strand
TCCAATAGTATTATTTATTAAATCTTAAATTTTTCTCATCAAAATTATCCATGATCGATATTATGATTTTTAATGTTTGGCAGGTAACTATGCTTTTAAAGGTACAGTGAACCGAATCTACATTGGCCTATATGGAAGGAGTTTTTATTTAATGATAGATAAGGACATAGCAAAGATGTATAGTGTATGCTTACGCACGAGAGGCCTAGCTAGGTTGTTACATGTGAAGGAGCATCAACAATGACTGAGGTTTTTTAAATTTCCTGCCAAAAACAACTTAGTAATTGTACAATAGGGCCATTTACACGATTTCTATTCGTTTGTCTGCTCCGAGCAAGTTGACATCACAGTTGAAGATAGTTCTCATGAACTGAATCGTACTTAGCAACAGAATTAAAAAGAGAATTGACAGCATGACTGACAGTTGAGTTAACCTATAATTATCTTTTGGCTTGTTTATTTATTTTTATTATAAATGTGTATTTATTTCTGCGGGGAAAAGTTAATTTTCTTCAGCATTAAACAAGAAATAATTTTAAGGAAAAAAAATAAATGTGGATAATATTCATATATCAAATATATTATATAAGTTATAATTACAAATACAATTTGTGTTTTGTATTTTTTTAAAAACTGGACAGAAAATATTCATTTCCTCAGTGTTACGCCACTGGCAGAGACGCCACTGCGTCTAAAAAATATTCTTAGTAATAATTTTTTCTGAGTTTTAATTAAAATATGGCTATTTTGTATTTAATTATTATAAATAAAATTAAATATAATCAAAATTTGAGTTAATTAATCATCAATTTTATGAAATAATGCTTTTGATCAAGTCCGGCCTCGATTAAAAATATAAAATATTAATAATAGATGAAATGATTATTGATAATATTACAAGCTGAAATAACAACGTGTTTCTAAATGGTTGATAATTAAATTTTGAAACATTTTCATGTGAGAAAAAAACAATTTTAGATTGATCACATCCGCCCGCCTAATTTCAAACGTCCACCACCAACCCAGCCCTTTGCCATCTGGTCGCCTCTGATTGGTCGCACGACATTCATCAGTCATTTGCTGTGTTGTGTACGGAGTCGAAAAAAATTATATTTGTATTCCGTCTACAGTTAATAAAAAAAGGCCGACTGATGCAATCGCAACAAAATTAAATTAAACACATAAATTAATTAAGGTAAGCCATAGAAATCGCAACAATATACATTTATATTATTTTGATTGATGTTTGTGTCGGTATCGCGGACATCCTTGTTAGGTTATGTCATTTAAATAGTAAATGTAATTTCTACGTAATTAAATTAAAAGATCAGCCAGTGCTTTGCGTGCCATGTAAGTACAATCATGTGGTATTACTAAATTTTTCACAATTATTGATTTCGTAAAGTTTTATTTTGCAAAGTTCGACAAGTAAATCTCGATTCATTAAATCATAACAATCGAGTGTTAAACAAAAATCAATTATTGTTTGTTTGGTTTTATTGTTAATTCTTTATTAGCCTACTATCGAATCATTTAAATTGATTAATTTAATTTATCGTGTGTAGTCTGCGAAGTTTTGTAAGTATTTTTGGATTATAAACCAATTAATGCTAATTGAATCAATTAATTATTGAAGCCTAATCCAACCTAAGAGCTATGTTTATTATTGCTTGCTTTGTTTTTTTTTAATATCAATACAGGTGGCACCATTGAAATGGAATTTAATGCAACGGAAACTTTTGTACATTTTATTTTATAACATTCAATTGTTTTTTTTAAATTCTTATTTTCATACCATTTCTAAACCGTCAGCGTTGTTTTAAAAATTCTATCAAACATTTACTGGTGAATACATGCAATGTGTATTACTAATATAAGTAAATAAAAATTTGCCGATTAATGCAAAATGTTAGGTTAGGTTATGTTGCAGCATGGATATAAAATGATTAGTATGATTAACGATTGCAATGTTCCAATTATTATGTGCCAACAAGCAATTTTAAAACAATTTATAACTTGTTTCATTAATAAAAACTATAATTACTTTTAATTTGTTAATAGCTTCTTAGTAAATTTTATAAGAGCTGAAAATGTTTTATCGGTTTAAGCTGATAGTATTGACATACATCACAGTTATTACTGATCAAATCTATGAATTGAAAAGCATTTAAATATGCAACGACAATATTGTTATACATTAATTTACATTGAGTCAATGTAAATATATCAGGGCTTAGAACCGGAACCAAACCGATAACCGATAACCGGAAAAAGCCGTTATTTTACATGGAATGAAAACCGGAACCGAACCGTAAAAGAAAAATTGTTTATATCTGTCCTGCTTCAGTTGTTCTTTTTTTGTGATATGTAAAAAAGATGAACTACTCGGAACTGAACCGAAATCCGATAACCGAAAAAAACCATTATTTTACCCGTAGCGAAAACCGGAACCGAACTGATATTATTATATTCAATTGAACCTTAACGAAAAGTGAAATGAAAAATACAATTGTTTGTAGCACTGAATTATATATCCAGAACTTTGGTTTTTGTTACGATTTAATTGAATAAGAAATTGGTTCCAGTTTTTGTCCCAGACAAAATAACAGTATTTTTTTAGTAAATACTTTTTTACATATTATGAAAAACCGAATGAAAACTGAAATAAACTGTTGTTTTTGTTCAGTTCAGGTTTTCGTTTAGTATGCGACGATAAACAATAAGAGCGAAGCGAAGAAAAATTAAACAGTTGACAGCCATCCATATAGAAAAGGAATGTTTTAGTAACAATTTGTGTATTGTTTTGAAGCGATGAAAAATTGACAGTCGTTAAAAAAAGCAAAATGTTTGTAACGGCTATAGAAACGGAATGCTTTAGTAACAATTTGTGTATCGTTATAAACAATAAAGTTTTCAACAAATTTGTTGAGCATTCATAAACTCCCACCTGGGCAGAAAAGTACAATAAACGATCGCCTTCGTATACTTATAAAAATTGAGCATGGTGTTTCAGCGGTTGTATATGACAGCCGTGGCACACAAAACTCTTTTCGCCAGCGGTTGTATACAGAGCTGTTGCATGTACTCATAAAAAGTATTTAAGTTTTATAGTGCGTACAATTTGTAACATCCCAAATGTTACAAGTGTGTACACAGTATTAAGTACCAATACATGTTCAAAGTAGAATTAAGTATAAGTACCAGTACTGAGAATGTATTATAAGCACCGAGGTATTTAGTTTAAGCAGTACTTGAAAAGATTTAAGTATTAACACTTTTGCTGTGGAAAGTGTACATGTACGTTCAACGGTGCCTCCACTATATGCGTAGACGTATCTGGCACACTTGTGTGAACCATTTGTATATTTAGCTCTATAGCGGCCAACAGTATGTGAGTGCAGCCCCGCACCGGGAAAGAGTACTGCTTTCCGCTTCCGCAGTGAAATTGTTAAGTATAAACTTGGTACTTTAAATCGGGTTAAAATAAAAGTACTTAAAAATTGAATTTAAGTAGACGTATTTAAATAAATCATGTATTTTAAGTGTAAGTATTTAGAGCATGTGTACTAGTACTTAGAGCATGTCTTTTAAATATAAGTATTTAGAGCATGTGTTTTAAGTACAAGTAAATTAAAAGAAATGTATGTATAATATGCATTACTGATGGTCGATAAATTAGAAATGCTTTTATCTGTAAGTAAAATTAAACAATGTAAGTTTGGTAAAGTATTTAAGTACTTTGTGTAATCAGTACTGTAGCTCTAATAATACTTATAATATATAATACAGACACAAAATTATATACAAAAACGCCCATAATCAATATGTCTAGATATTATTTAGTGTGCATTCTAGCATGTGTTCCATTGTGCACCTGACTTTATTATGCATATCACCTCTCTTTAATCACGTTTGTAAGAACCGAAGATTGTAGATAGAATCAAACATTTGCAAGTAGCATATTTATAAGTTATATTCTATAAACTTGTAAATAAATATCTGCAAATAGAATTATTAATGACAAAAGTTCACCATTTTTCTTGCTGAAATACGATTCATTCAACATTTTCCCTAATTTAACATACACATTATCAATATTGATTTATGCAAGATAAGAACATCTCAATTTTCAAACAAATTCCAAGTTAAATATTCGTTCCTTATCATGGTTTAAAATTTATTATGCATTACACAGTCGTGACTTATCACATCTGCAACTATTTATTTTAATAATTGTGTTCTATTTTCCAGGTAAATTACATGAAGTAGCAAACATGAAAGCGAACATTTTATTGCTTATTGCATTAGTCTACATCTCCCAGATAAGCGGCGATAATGTGGATGAATTTGTAAGTATTTTTTATGTAAATTTTGACATAGCTGTACACCGGGGGTCGTGGGTTGATGGTCGGGGATTGTGGGATGTGGGATGCAGGTGTCATTTTAATATTTTTGAATCACTTAATTAGTAAATTAAAGTGAAAATTTTAATGCGAGGTAGTGAGCCTGCAAAAATGAAACGGTAAACAAGTGAAAAACTTTAGTGGTGGGGATACTGGCAGTAACTGAATGCAAATTAATTTGACTGGAGACACGTGTGGAACATTCTCTTAATTCATTAATTAATCCATTGGCGAATGAATGGCTGTGCATAAATTAGAGAGAGATGGAAATACTGTTATATACAGGGTTGTTTAAAATAATGGGCATATTTAAACAGTTAATATTTTATACAGGGTTGTTCAAAATATTTTGTTTCATTTTTCAAAAATGTCCCTTTTTATATATTTTATTCAAGGTTGTTCAATGAATGAACATATTTAGATATTTTATTTAATACAGGACTGTTCAAAATAATGCACATGTTTAGATATTTGATATGAATTTCTTCCAAAAAATTGATTTTTATATATTTTAGATAGGGGTTTTCAAAATTATGATCATATGTTTATTTTATACAGGGTTGTATAAATAAATGGACATATTTATATATTTAATACATAGTTGTGCAAATTATTAACATATTTAGGTTGATACATTTTTGCACTGTATTGTTTTTATTTTTTGTGTGCTCAATTCCAGGTGGAAAATCACTTAATGCTACGTTTACATGAGCAACTAAAACTATTGCAAGTTATCTGAGAATACTTGCCATTTTACTTGCATAGTATAAACACTCTCCGAGAGTATTCTTAGACAACTCACAAAACTTGCAACTTGGGAGAGTGCTCTAGCAAGTCTACCGTGTAAACGCTTACACAATTACTTGCTGCAAGTACTATCCGTAAAGTACTTGCAGGAAGTATATTAGTGTAACTTATATGTAAACACTTTTGCAAGTTCTCTCCGAGTTCTATCTCTAAGTTACTTGCTTGTGTAAAGTACCATAACATAAGTCAACATTTTAACAAGTTTCTAATTTACAAAGAATTAACACAATTACAAAAATGCTCTTAATTTTAGAATCCCTAAAGATTTTATGTAATTTATAAAAAAAATGGAATTTGAAAAAAATTATTGGAAAGGGTAATTTTTCTGTTAAGACAATGGTAGCCGATTAAAATAGTTGTACCGGTTTTCTACCGATTAACCTTCCTTCTCCCCCCCGGTATTGCTTCACCCGACTCTAGCCTTTATTCAATAGTTTTGCTTGAATTTAGAACAAATTTTTTAACAATTTATGTCTCGTCATATAATATAGGACGCTGAATCTGAAGAGGTAGTACACGAAGAAGAAGAATTACCACCTGTAGTCGACATCCCATATACTAGCCCTACCGCATCCGACCCCACAAAAACATATATAGCCGACCACTTTGACGATGAAACCAAATTCAACAAACTATGGATCAAATCAACTGCCAAAAAAGAAGGAATCTCAGAAGATATTGCAAAGTATGATGGAGTGTGGGCTCTGGAAGAACCCGAACGTGACGGCCTCATTGGCGATAAAGGCCTAGTACTCAAATCAAAAGCCAAACATGCGGCGATTGCTTCACGCTTGATGAAACCCTTCGTTTTTAATAACAAACCTCTCATCGTTCAATACGAAGTTACTTTCCAAGCCGGACAAGAATGCGGAGGTGCTTACATGAAATTATTAAGCGATGGAGTTGATACCAAAAATTTAGCCCAATTCCATGACAAGACACCGTACACGATTATGTTTGGGCCTGATAAATGTGGTACTGATCATAAGCTCCATTTTATCTTCAGACATAAAAATCCGAAAAATGGAACCATTGAAGAAAAGCATTGCAAGAAACCCAAAGAACGATTAGAGGAGCTCTTTACTGATCACCTACCACATTTATTCACATTGCTTATCAATCCTGATAATACCTACGAAGTATCAGTTGATAAAAAAGTTTTCAACTCTGGAAGTTTGTTGGAAGATTTTACCCCATCCGTCAATCCACCAGCTGAAATTGACGATCCGAATGATAAAAAACCTGAAGATTGGGATGAACGTGAAAAGATTCCAGATCCTGAAGCAACCAAACCCGAAGATTGGGATGAAGCCGCCCCTGCTCAAATTATCGATGAAAATGCTGCTATGCCAGACGGATGGTTGGAAGATGAACCCACACATATCCCAGATGTTAATGCTGAAAAGCCTGCTGATTGGGATTCTGAAATTGATGGTGAATGGGAACCACCATTGATTGATAACCCATCTTGCTCGAATGCAGTCGGTTGCGGAAAATGGGAACCACCACTCATCAATAATCCAGAATTTAAGGGTAAATGGAAGGCTCCTTTGGTTGATAATCCCAATTATAAAGGAAAATGGAGGCCAAGGCGTATTCCAAATCCTGATTACTATGAGGATAAAAATCCTTTCAAGATGCATACCATTGTAAGGTTTTGAAATTATATTTAAGTCAATTGGTAGTAATTTTGAAATTTCAGAGTGCTGTAGGTTTTGAATTGTGGAGCATGTCCGAAAATATATTATTTGATAATATTATGATTACTGATAGTATGGAAGTAGCTGAACAGTGGGCTTCTGAAACGTATGATAAGAAGAGGGCCAAAATAAGTAGAGATTCTGTAAGTATTATATTTTTTGTCTACCTAAATCATATTGTTGTTTGGAATATTTTGGGACTTTTGGGTATGAAAAATGTGGAGAAAACTCAAAATTTTCTAAAATACTTCTAAAGTATACAAAAGATTTTTAATGCCAAAGATGTTTTGGACTCTTTTGGCACACAAAAGTTTGTATCATGATGTTTTGGACTCTTTAAAATGTTTTGTTTTTAAGTTTTGGGTAGAACACATTATCCCAGAGAAGGATAAATTAGCTCAGATTAGTTTAAAAAGTATTCAAAATTTTAAATAGCCCGAAAAAAGTCCTAGTAGGTTTTACCCGATTAATGCCCAGCCGGTTTATGACCAGTTACGTTCTAGGTCTAGCCCACCCAAACGACTGAATGCGGATAATTTTTAGCTAGCGTCGGGCCGTTTTATTACAAAGTATACACCCGGTTTGGTAAAAGTGCCGGGACAGTCGAAAATTATGAAAATTAAAAGTTGAGAGAAATGTTTGAACTAAAGTTGTAGTGTTATAATAATTCCACTCAACAATCATATCCATTTGACCTTGAATGAAATCACCAAGGTGAGGTTAGAGCTAAAGCTCGTAAGAGCGATGAAGACAGTGAGCTTCGCCGGTGCTGTCGCAAACGTGGGAGGGAGTTAGGACGAATGCGATACTTCCTGGATAATACTAATGCTGGCTGTACCGTACATTGCGCTATCTCAGCTTTAACTTTTGCAAAAGTCAGAACTACTTTAATGATATTGTAAGTGGCGTTGGCAAAAAATACAAGCTTCAACGTTGGAAGGAGATGCCTGAGTTACAATGCTAAAGCAATACTATTTTTCTTATTAAATAACGTAAAAATAATACTACTTTTGCTATATATTTGATTTAATGTGTTAGACGTGAATAACAGTACATCATAACATCATATGCAGCGCGCTCTTTCTAATACTCTGAACCGTTTGTCAATTAGGGAGAGGGCGGTCTAGCTTGATACAATTCAGAAGTTAGAACTGACAGTACTCATCGACTTTGTACAAGCTGGAATTAATCTTTATTGATTTTAATTTTATATTAACGTGAGCTGTACTACAATTTGTTCAAATAATATTTTGTTTACAAATTTAGGGAACAATGTGGGGCAAAATGATGAAATCAATGAACTATAGACCGAAAGCATGGGCACTTTATTTTGCCTATTGCGCCATTCCGGTTTCCATTTATGTATGGTATCTTTACACATGTTACAAAGAGGTACAAACTATTCCACCCCTTTGTATTTAGGTCAATCTGTATTGATTCCTTTTTAAATATTTAAGTAGGCTAGTAACGTAGATGCTAATGTCCCTTACACTATTTTTTATTATTCCATTAGGAAAGCGTATTTGAGAAGTTAGCCAATTTAACGAACGAGTATCCTGCACTTTGGGCCCTATATATTTTAGTGCTGGCCGTACCTGTTGTTTTCATTTTGTACCTGTGCTGTAAGCCAAGCTCTTCCTCTAGTCAGGTATTGTATTTCGATAGTTAGAAACGGCTGGTATTTATCATTTTATAATTAGGAAAAGGAAGAACAGAAGAGGATGGCTGAAACCAAAAAGACTGATGAATATACTGCTGATGATGATGTGATAAGGGAGGCTGAGGAACCCGAAGAGGAGGAAGAAGAGTGCGCTGCTGATGACAGAGAGAAGAATTCTGGGGATGACGACGAAGAGGACGATGATGAAGAGTACAAACAGGTACCTTTTATAAATATTTAAAGTCGTTCGATTTCTAAACGGATATGATTGTTTTTTTGTTACAGATACCTAAGAAAGAAGAAGCGCCGAGGAAGCGGAAACCTCGCAAAGATTAGAAACGTACTAGAGCACCAATAATAATTTTTTTAAAGAAAAGAAAATCTTCGTACTTTATTTATTAGCATGAAGTACCGACCATGGTAAATGTAGTTTTTAATTTATTTTGTTAATAATTTTGTATATTGGCTGTTTCACGAGAATGGAACAGATGTTTATAATAATAATAATAACAAAAAAAAATTGTTTTTTCCTTGCTACGTACGAGCAAGTGATATGTGTGTGTGTGAGAGTGTTTACAACAAAAATAATTGCAATGACATTTGTATCGAATTTATTAGTTTCGTAACGATCATTTTTGAATAAATGCCTCAACAAAAGATTTTTACGTTTAAACTTTGTGTATAGGTATTTAATGTGTAAATATCACAAGTGAAGGTATTTTTTATTATCATTTTGGATTAATAATGTTAGGATTTCGATGTTTTGTATATATATTTATACAAAATGCAGCTTGCCTTCATTTTTCTTGTAATTGTGAAATAAAAACACCATCCAACTTATTTTTTTGTTTTTTTTTTATTGTTATCCAACCTGATTTATATATAAACGGTTGTTAAAATTACATACAAAGTTATTTTTGAGTACATTTATATTTTGATGTTACGCTGGTTGGCCTCCAGGAATGGATCGTCTTGCAGAGGGATGGTGTTCGAGATTGTTCGCGAACGAAGTTTCTGTTTTTGGCTGTCTGAAAACGAGTTGTATTTATGTCTGACTTCTTGTCTCACTTCGTTGTTTAAGAAGCAGTAGATTAGGGCCATCAATAATCCCTATAAAATAAAAAATTTGTACAAGTGTAATCAAAACGTACAATATTCTCGATGAACAAAAAAAATATCTATGACTATAACTATAATCTGAATTTATCAAATTTGGTTCCAATCTTCATAATATATCTTTTCATTATTGCAGAAAAAATCTATTGTATATTGCGCAGTTTGGTAGTTTTGGCACAGGTAACGCCATCTAGTGCCAAAATATGAAACCGATCAAAATTGATTGTTGAATATCAAAATAATGTTTATAAGACGATGCATTTATTTATGTGTAGGATAAAAGGAATGGAACAATAAAATGAGAAAATTGTGATATTTATTTTAATATTTCTGATACAGAAATTTGATTATATGTATTGATGCCACGAAGTTAGCCGACAGTTTTTTGTTATAATAAAACTAGAAACTGACTAACTTCATGTGTATAAATCTACGAGGGATAATTAATATATTATAGGTATATTATTAGACGAGGGATAATCAGTATACTATTGGATCAAAATTTGATTTTTTTTGATTATTATATTTAGCTTACTATTACCAGATTTTTCTAGATTTTCAAAATACTGAAGCCGGCGCAAGCTTTTGCTAGGCCCGGTTAAAAAAAATCAAAATATCAATTAAAATATTAGTAGTTGTAGTAGTAGTATTTGTATTTGTAACTAAGAATTAACCTCAAGGCACTTCAGCCGTGTTCATGTAGGTATGTGTGTTTTGAGTTAAGGCTGTTACTTTACAAATTTGCCTCCAATATCTAGAGCGCCATTAATTGTTTCCCAATGGCAAATGATACCGGTAGGTAGGAACTGTACGGTCACCGATCCATGTACCGATCGTGCCTAATGTTGCTTAACTTTTGCAAACATTTGGCTTCGGCCGTACAGAATGTGCCGCACACATCGTAAATACACTTTTGCCGTTATGTTATATACACTATAAGCAAAAAATATAATTTTTAAAAGGTGTGTTTGGTTTCACGTACTGATTTATATGTAACTGGAATGATATCGCAATCGGCGCTGAGGAAAAGTAACGAGCTTTAATGTTAGTAGAGTTTCCTGTGGTATGTGTATTTACCTCTTGCTCCGACACAACGTGTCTAATGGAAGCGCACAACAATGCTATTTTTTTAAATAATTTTTAAAGTAGCGAGAGAGATCCAGTTCTACATTTCAGTGGTTTCACCTTACCCTCTTTAAGAATGCCCACATGAGAGTTACCAATATAGTATGTAACAAAATAATGACGTAATTTACGAGGTAAAATAAAATTTTATTACCTGAAAAGCGGAGAAGGTTTGATCGCAAATTAGCCATACCAGTTCGACAGTTGATTGTTTAGAATATGAGACAGCAATTGATATGACATAAGGTACTCCATAAATAAAAACCAACGTCAATGTGGATCGAATCAATCGTCTGAAACAATAATAACAGTTAAATAAACCTATAAAGATATCTTTATACAGAATGTATTTTAAAAAGGGCGGGTCGATGTTGATATAGAATAAAACAAAGTGAGTGTAAGGTACTAACGAATTTTTAATTTATTTAAAATTCTCACGTATGCCATTATGTATAGATCCGAATGAATTTGAATAATGATCTGGGTTATATTGACTTTAAAAGGTCGTTTTCGGCTTTTTGGCATAGACTTGCGTGTTTAGCAAACCTCACAAGAAAAATTCTAGCGGGGCCAATCCGCACGATCCTGATGATCAATTTACGTCACCTCTACAAGAGATCACCAACCCTCAAATCGATCATGCAGAATGTCCATCGTGTCGTTCGTCGGGTGGCCCGTGGCGCTATTTTGTTGGAACCTCATGTCCACGTCCACATTGTTCAATTTGGGCCAAAATAAAATGGTTGTCATTTATTTGTTGTGCTCGCCGTTGATTGTGATGGTCTCACCAACGTCGTTTCTAAAGAAGTATAAACCAACGACGCCGACGTATCAAAATCTGCAGAAATAGCCCTCAAAGTTAATATAACCCAGACCATCGCTCAAATTCGGGCAGATCTATGCGGTAGAGTAATTGAAATCCGTGTCATCGTGCAAAGCCGCGGCGGGCATTTGAAGGATGTCATATATACGATACATACATGGGCCTTTCACACTAACCTAAACTTCGAAGAGGTACTTGCAAGTATTGAAAATCTACCCTCGATTATTTTTTTATAGTTTTGTAATTTTTTATATATTTTTTTAACGGAGATTATTTTCATTTAAATGAGCAAGCCATTAAACAAACTTGTCGATATTAGGCGCTGAAAATCATAAGTTAAAAGGTACTATATTCTTCGCAAACTTAACATATCAACAATTTGTTTAAACACAAGCAAGGTGAAACATCTGTAAATGTAAATGCGGGACAAAATTACGCAACGCACGCAAGATGATGCATCCGCGATACATAACCGGGAGAAGAGAAGGAGCGTTTCACTTTATAATAATATTAGACGTCTGTGTGTGCGAATTTAATATGCATACGATTGGGGTGCGTTTAAACGCCGGTTTTTTTGAAAATCTGATAAATCACATATCAGAACAGTTTTGTCGGACAGTACTAAATTACTTGCCGTCGTCCAAATTGGGCTTAAAAACAGAAAACAGTAAGGTAGGATTGATGCGCTAAAAAGTGTCTAAACAGTGGCTGTCGAGCACATCGTCTTAGTAGAACCTCTACGAAGGCAAGGTAATTGAGCTAATGGAAGGAACTTCCAGCTCCAAGAAGGGACTTGGAATACGTGTGGGTAGACAACGAAAATATTGCTCTCTACTCATTCTACTTCTGGTCCACAATAGCACCTGATTTTTCTGCACGATTCTGTAATTAAACAGCACGGAAAACAACTATTAATAAGCGTACATTTCAATGCCAAATTGCATAGATCCATTGAGGATTTACAAAGCAGTATGTTAGCTAGCGGAATGGGCAGACCAATATAATTCCCAACATGATCGGTATCAAACCGACTTTTGCAAAAGCCGTCGACTGGTACATTTACGTTTCTATGTGCACAGTAAACCTTGCTATGCACGTGGGAAAGTGAGAGGATACGAAAACTTTACTTTGAATAATACAATTAATTGAAAAGGGAACTATCAAAACGAATAATAAAAATAATTTGGAGCTATCTTCAAGCTAGAAATCTAGCTAACAAAGCGGACTAACAGAGGAACTGGGAAAATACAGGTAGGACACCAAATAATAAACATAGGGAAGAAAATTAAATACCTCGGAGTTATACTAGAAGCAAAGGGATGGAATAAGCAAGTTATGGAAGTGATAAGAGGGACAAAAAAATGGAGGGAATGCTTTGTTGGCTCATGCCAAATAAAGGAGGATACATGAGAAGGGGCAAGGAGGCTCTTAGCATCAGCGGCCAGAAGTAAACTTTTGTACGCCGCAGAATCACTGGGAGAAGCCTTGAAAACAAAAAAGAACCGAAGCGAAATAAGAGGGGCCACAAGACCAAGTTCACAAAGAATCTGTAGGGCATACAGAACGGTCTCACAAGAGGCATTAGAGGTAATCGCGGCAACAATACCTGCAGATTTATTGGTAGAAGAAAGATTAGACACCAAGAAAATGGTAAATGACAGAACTAATAAAGAAGAGGCAAAGAAACGAGCAAGAGAGAATACGGTGAAAAAATGACAAAGACAATGGACAGAATTAGAAAAGGGAAAATGGACAAGGGAACTAAACCTAGATATAAAAAAAAACCAGAAACATGCTATTATACAACACAATTACTTACTGGACACGGACCCTTTGGAAAATTTCTACAAAAAA
>JARJEC010009306.1:0-18839 GCA_030264575.1 Tachinus sp. AB-2021 | reverse complement strand
CATCCAATTTTCTAAGATGCATCATAATTGTGGCTCGTGGCAGCTATACAGGGTATACTACATACATAAATCGCGCCTCATCTGGCAAACATAGGTGTATAACCCTAAATTAAGTCGAAAACGAAAACGAAACGTGTTGAAAGTCAACACGCTTCTATTCGGACACACGAATAATTTTTTAATTAATATGTTATTACCACTAAAACGGTCCAGCTCCACAAATATGTAATATTATACTAAAAAAATGAGATCTACAATAAAAATAAACAAAATTTGAGAACGAGTTCATTAAAAGTCATTAATTATTTTCTAAAAAATCATAAAAATAGAAAATCCTCTTGTTCTCCTTCTTCTAAGTTTAACATTTTCTAACAAAAAAAGTCACAAATTTTGTATGTACTGTACTATGTACATACATGCACTTTTATATACTAGACCAAAAAACCTAGATTTGTATATGCTTTTAAGATAAACAAGACGTGATTATCAAAACAAATATATTAATTGATATAATAAAAATACTTTTCTATAAAATTTGCCAACATTGTTCTAAAACATTTGTAAAATTTCTAAAAATATCTATCTATGTCACTAAAACTTTGTCCCATGGTTCATTAGAAATTTTGTTTGTTTGCTTAATTAAAATTAAAATTTTAAAATATTCAAGAAAACTTTCACAGTAATTTGAAAGTTCTTATTATAAATATTTCAAAAATGCTCAGAAAACACGAAACTGTTACTACTAATTAAATATCCATTAAATTGTCTAAAACATCCATAACGAAATAAAAAAATTCTCAATCACTCTCTTTAATAGTAGTTTAGAAAAATCTTCAAAGATATTAAGTTAAAAAAGCTAAACCATTTTTATCTAATCAAAAATTATTGGGCGAATTAAAAAAAATAATATTTATTACTTAGAGTTATGCAAGAAAAAAATAAATATATATATATATATATATATATATATATGTGTGTGTGTGTGTGTGTGTACATGTGTATTGTTATTATAATATATTTTAGAATTAAATAGCATCAATTCTAATTTTCTGATCTTAAAAATATAAAAGTGATACCGTCAAATGTTTAATATCAATAGTGCAGACTAAAATAAGATCTTTTTATATATAAAGCATTTGGTATTGTACTCACTTGGAGGTAGAGTGACGGCTTTCTGTCCTAACATCACTAATCCAAAATTGGCAATTCCAGTACACCAATCGGTTGCTAGACTACAATGAAATAACAGTACGGGAATGACATTCCTGGACCGTAAGGGAATTATTAATAACAATAATTCGTCATTGCTATCCATTTTAATGAATGTGTTTTATAGATATAACAAGTGGAATTACATTTGTCAATATCAAATTTATACAGCATAATCTGGATTTATTTTTAATGTTGAATTTTGTATCTGTATAACGGGCTCGACAAAAAATTAATATGTGCGTCGCGTATGAAAAATACATTCACGGACGACTGTATCCTGCGAGGCGCCTCGTCCAACAAACTTTCAAGACATCCGAGAATATTTAATTTTTCTTACTAGGCTACTTTGATAGACTCAGGTGGCAACCGCATTTCCCAATCTTGCTCGTTTTCCGAATTTAGCAGACCTAAATTGGAAAAACGGACAAAACTAAAAATGTGATCCTTTTTTTACAAAAATCGGGATCTGAAGGGTAGAATTATATACAATACAATTTTAATATTATATTAATTCGCAATTATTATTATTCGATAACCTTTGAGTGAACTTTATAAGATAGCACCGGTAACATTATTAATATTTCTTCACAACCATTAGCGAATATAATAATTCTGAAATCATTTTTAATAATAGAAAGTAAAAATCGTCACTCTTGAGATAGAATATTTTTTCGAAAGCACTTGTTTCTTATGTGTTTTGAATCTATTTTTATTCTATAACGAGTGATTGAATAAATATTCCATAATTATGATCAACAAAGTGTCAGATGTAAATGCTGCGACTTAGCTATTCTAAGACAAGTTTTAATTGAAATTAAAAAAACATCATTCATTTCATTTCGTACAAAAAATACAGTCTGTTCCTCGATTTGAAACAAAATTCGACTTAATCGTGGTTATAAAAGTTATAGTTTTTCAAAAAATACTGTACAAACATCTCGAGGGAAAATTTTCTTGCGGTCATGCAAATAAAGTACTCCCTCCATCGTCGCTCGTGCTTCAAACTTGGCATTCACGTACGAAAATCAATTTCCCGCACTTAGTTCGTAAATAACTATTTCAATTCAACATTGTTTTGAATCGTGCATTGGATTTCATAATTGATTGTGTTCTTTAATTTTTTATTTGATTTTAATTGTGAAAAATGCCCCGATCCAGAATGAAATTTAATTCTAGTCGCAATAAAAAATAATATATCTCGTATTAGTATAGAAAAAGGTAATGATTTATTTAATGATCGAATACAACGTTAGGAGACTGAGAATAGCGTTGCTGCTCAAAGGACAAATATAATTTCATTTAGTTTCACTTAATAATTGATGTATAAATATGTAGATTACATATATTATATTGAAATTGTTTCGGCATACATAATTACATTACTAAATAAATTACATTACTTACTGATCTAGAACAGTAAATTTATCCTAATGATGTCAAAAAAAGTACGGAAAATTGATGAAACTTTATTCATGCAAAAAAGATTAAATCCCGTTGAAACCAGTTAGAAGCTATACCTTCGAGGGAGTATATTAAAAAAAACTTTAATGAGAAAAATCTTATTTTTATGTGTGTTTTTGGTTTACCCTTTATAATTAATAGAATAGTAATAACAATAAAAATAATCATACTGTTAAGGGATGGTAATATATTTGCATGTATATTCTTCCTATCGCTCTAGAACAACTCATGCTTAAACCGCACGAATTTTCTCACGTGATTGGTGATGTAGAACATAGAAAATCGAGACATTGGAATACCAAATATTACACAACATTTTAATTATTCTACAGATCTTCGCCAGTCACGTCAATCTTTGGCAATGCATTCAGACCGCATGTCTCGCGGATCGCACTTAGTATCACATCATGCACCAACCCACTCAGTAACATCATCAACGCGTCGTTCTAGACCGAGATCACGCTCAAGGGACCACCACAGACCGAGCAGTAGATACAGCACGCAGGGTTCGACGCATACCCTGAATAATTACTGTGACAATTCCGATAATTGGACCGATCATGATATGGATATTTACATGGCCCGAAATCCAACGACAAGAAATGGCCTGGTGCCGTTATGAGAATTACAGAACTGTAAGAAGTGTAATTGGTAATTTTGTTAGGTAATAGTGGAAACGAATATTTATTATTAAAGATCAATCAAATTGGTTGCATATTTAATGATTTATTTAAAATATTAAGATATTGAAAAATACTATTAAGTGCAATATAAATTTAATGAAATCGCATTCCAAAATATTTAGATGATTAATTTTCGCATAATTTATCATTTTTATTAGCACACCTGTGTTGCACAATTAATTACATTCTGATATTTTATATGAAATATCATTTAATTACTCTTAAGAACGCACATATACACAATTAATTTATTACTCGTCTTAATGATTAATTAAAACTAGTATTAGTATATGGCTGTCTGATTATCATTATGTGATAATAATAGTCGTTCTCGACCTACCAACTTAGAAGTGCGCCCATATTGTGCATTTAAACATGTTATATATTTTATTGTGCAATATATAACAAATAATTACTATTTTACTGTTTAAAATATAGACAATTTGTAAATAAATTTTAAATATAAATATGCTTAAATATATAATAAATTTTAAGCACAACCTTTGGAAAACACACTGCCACAGGTATTAAAAACTCTCGATATGACTTAAGCAATCATAAGTTCATTCAGAATTTGTAAATATATTATTAAACGTAAGCTGTATTTCTAATTTAATTAGTATATTATAGGTATAAATATGTATGACATGTATATTTTTATATGATCTATTATCTTATATTTATTACTAGATACGTTAATGTAATAATAGTTGTATTTATATTTGCATTTCAAGAAACCAAAAAGCATATAAAATTGGCTGCGATATGCTTAATTTTATATGAAATATATTTTTAAAGGCACTAGGCAGTGGGATCTATTAGGGTTAATATTTGTAAATAATGCTTTAAACTATTTTGTGATCTATTCATTCATAGATTTCTTAAATAGTAGTATTTAGAAAAAAATTATATTAAATTATATTTTATTGATATGTGAAATTTAAAGGTGTGTATTTTCTGTACATAAATAGAAAAATATATTGTGAACAAGAAAATTTATTTATTTCATTTTAAGATTAAAATTTGCAATTTTATTAATATTTCACATTGTGATAAAATAGATAAAATCCAGCAGGTTTATTTGATTTAAACGTTATAAACAAATTCAGTATTTCTTAACAAAAAATCAAAAATTAAAAAAAAGGTTTAGCTTTTTAACTCCCAACACTCTAGAGTAGAGATAATTGAACCAAAATTAATTATTTAAAAAGATACCAGCATTTTCTTGATTTTTTTTATGGATTTGTCCAAGCAATTCCAGCTTAAAACATAATATTACACGTAAATTATGTTTCAAAAAGGAAATTTAATATCGGGGAAAATATCTCTGAAATATCAGCAAGATTAAAGAATATCAATATAAATTGACTTAAATTCATTGGGCATACCAGATACACATGGTAAGGTGGCAAGAAAATCGATTATTTATTATAATATACAAGTCTCCAATTTGATAATAACTGTTGACAGTTTGATTTGTTGGGTTATATTTGACCGCGTAATTAACTGACCATTGGCGGCCATTTAAGTTGACTGACTGGTTTAAGAGAATGGAGCAACGCAAATTTTGCGTTGAACCAGATCAACAAAAGACAATCTCAAGTTCACAATAGTGAACGGATAAGTTGGGACACCCTGTATACAGCGCAATGTAAATCTATGATGCAAATAAGAATAATGTATTGACAAAGTAAGCTTATTTTTCGATAAAAGAAAGTTTCAATCACGGCTTCTGACTATTCGAATGCAGAACAGACGGATATAATTTAGTTTTACGACTGTGCAAATAAAATTGTTGGTGCCAGTCAAATTTATATTGAAAGATTTTAAAGTCAACAAGCTCAAAATCAAAAGATCTTCAAAAATGTATTTTAACGTCTTTCTGAACCGGGCTATTATAGAAAGATCCAATGATTAGAAAACCTTAGTGTTAGAACGTATAAATTATTTTACAAAACAATACTAAAAAAACTGAAATGCCAGTATTAATATTAATTTAAATAAAAAAATAGTTGAGTCTGTCCTACGGCTTCAACATTGACAAAAAAAGTTTAAACTTTAATATTTTATAATCTTTTAATATTGCAAGACGAGGACAGTCTTGTCAAATTTCATAACAAGTGTACGAAAAGTCTGAGAATTGTCAAATATTTCAAAACCAAGAATTATGTTGATACGCGTAGTACGTAGCAAGTAGACGGGAGGGTGAAAACGCTATAGTGTCATTCAACTTTACAGATTAAAATATTTTAGTTTTTTTACAACCATAGTCGCAATGAAGCAAGAGTCTCAATCGGAGTTCTTTCGGAGATTTTTCAGGAACAAATTCAATTCACTTTTTGGAGATGTTCTAGCCGTCTCATTCTCTGAACTAACGACTAATAATTCTTATTTGTGGACTATTCTGAAGTCCCGTATCGATGAAGATACATTAGAAGAGTTGAAGAATGCCATTGGGCATAAATTTTACACAATTAATCGAGATCTATTGGAAGATGTTGTGAGAAACAAAAATAAGTAGTTCAAGTTTGCATTCGAAAAGGAAATTGCCATTTATTTTATTTTCCGTACTTAGTTAATAAAATGGTATTATGTAACAAATATTTTAATCTTAATAAATAAGCAATTCATGTAAAAACAACCGAGTACTGAATGTTTCAAATCCATGCGGTTCCACTGAATCGCCCTATATAAATTGGTACATGACATTTAGGTCTAACGCCCCAATATAGGGATATACATGTTAAATATGTTAGTTCAATTTTGCTGTCATTTTGTTGCTTTAAGGCTACAATGAAGTAAGGCAAGCTGCCCAATATTTTTTGTGATAATCCCCCCTAAGAAAATTTTAATAAACAAAACTGTTACAATAAGTTGATCAGAATAATTCGATAAAGTATAACATTTGACAGATATCAAATTCAGAAGAAAAAAAAGATAATGCATGTTCTTTTGGTTTCAAAAATGTGTCTTATTTAGAAAAAATATTTTCATAAACATCTAGTAAACTGGTTATCCAATTCATTTTCAGTTTTCACTTTTGAAATCAGTAATAAAAATATTTTGCTGCTTTAATCAATTTTGTACTCTCGGATAATTTCAAAGTTAACAATGGTGAATAGAAGTTGAGACACTTTGATACGAATACACATAAATTCAAACAACTAAAATTCGTAAGTCAACCATACTTTAAAATATGCATATAGGACGCACGATAAGACAAAATCTAGTTCTTGAACTCGCTCACCTATTAAAATATTGTAAACAATATTTTTATTATAAATCAATATGCAGTGACCGTCAAAATGTGTACACTATATGGGAAACATTTGTATTATGCATTTCTCAATCAATTTTATTCTTTGTGAAAACTTGAGTATGTGTCAAAACCCATTCAACTTCTTTCAAATATACCAAGTGTTCTATACTTAATAAGAAAATTGCGTTTTTAAAAACTCAAAATCAGAAAAGTACAATATTTTTAAAATTACACAATTTTTTAGTCATATTTTTTGAGTATTAGGTTTGTCATTTTGAATGTAACAAAACAATTATTCTTTTGGTTATTTTCTATATTAGTATAAATTTCATTTGTCTGGCTTCATAAATAACAAAATAAAACAGCCAATGGCTTGGGTCACCCGGTATATGGTAAATCTAAATTTGGCTAAAATCGCATTTTTGAATTTTCACATCAATTGTTCAAAGAAAACTGACCAGGCAGTATCATATTCCACACCAAACTATCACATAGTCATCAAATTGACCGTCTACAAAATACCTCTTACAACAATCGCTAATAAAATCCACAGCTGTTATCTTATGTAATTCATTTATAATAGAAATATGTATTATATAATATAATAAGAAAAACCTATGTCATGTTTTTGAAATGACTTAATAAGATTCTAATTAATTTGCTATTTTTCCAAAAATAAAATAAAGTCATAACCAACAATACAACAAAAGAATTATGTGAACGATAAAGTGTAGAATATAGTAGCTTGCATGTATAATATACATGTTATACATGTATAACAGGCTCTTTAATTTTGCTTTCAAAGTGCCTGCTACATGACCTCTAGCCAATGCATTCCTAAAAGGCAAATAACTTACAATGAGCCATTACAAACATCAATATACAGTAAGTATAGTAATACATAACGTAATAGACGTAAACCAATTAAGGGTAACAGGTGGGGATACAGGCAGTGGCAAATGGGAATATGTTGGGCTGGGAACGCGTGCATTCCCAGGGTGCTGTTCATGAATTAAAAAATATGACACTGACATTTAATTTTCAGTATAATTATATTATAATAAAATTAAAGGTTTTACTTCTACTGTGTGTGTTCCATGCACACTCACAATTTTCTTTTCTTGAGTGTAAAGGTGGGGGCATTACCTTCAAATTATTGTAAAAATAACAACAAATTTTATGTCAAAAAAAATTAACACAAGAGCAAAGAAGTGTTCACATTTTTATGACTGATTTCAAAGTTTTGATAATATTATAGCATCAATGTTTGCACTAGGTAAGAATTAATTGCAATCAAAGTAAATTTAAAGTTTGCATAATGAAAAAACGACTAACTTGATTTTGAGCAATAAACAAATTTTACATCATTTCGTTAATTTTATTATATATAAAAAATTTGTTTAGAATGAAAAAAAGCAATTAAATCATGCCTAGTGCAAGCCTCAATGTCATAATAATATCAAAACCTCGGAGAAAATCATTAAATTTGAATAACACTTCTTTGCTCTTGAGGTACGCATTTAGGCATGCATAAAAATGTTTAAGTTATTTTTGCAGTAATTGGAAGATAATGCGGGAGTGCACACTCAAGAAATAAAATATTTGTAAAATAAGCCGGGGTCTAATAAATATATTTTGCCATAAAATCCTATATAAAATACTTACCCTGGTATTAGAGTAGTCTTCTCCCACCTGTATCTCATCTCCTGGACAAATTCAAACCAAATATGGGATAAAGCCTTGTTTCCTCCTAAAGAATGAAGAGCTTGAGCCAACACTGTAGCAAGCCGCCAAACTAAAGAATCCATTTTGCAAGTCTTGAATCCTTTAAATTTTTCCTCATATACATGATTCTAAAATTATAAATTTAAAAAAATATATTAACATGCAATATAGTAACTGCAAATAATACAGGGTTGACAATAATGATTGTAGATTGATTAATAGGCAATCAAATGTGCAATTACGGTAGTACAAAATAATTAATTTAAGTCCACTAAATAGAATATTAGCATAAGTGAAACAAATAAAAAATTATTGTTATTTGCAAAATATTTTATATAAAATACTTGCATGAGGAAAAGCTTTCAAATTTAATTGAGATTGCAAATATTGCAATAAATTACTCAACGTTTTCCTATAAACATATAAAGTAGTAAAAATTGTCACAAGGCTATTTCTTATACAATATTCGGTATAGTAAGTTTTATGAACTGTTTGAATAACCAAAATATAGTTTGTTTTTTAAATTTAGCGCCATTTACTTGAAATGAATGATTTTGAAATTATGCACACAAAAGAAAAAATGAAGCAAATGAAAGAAGAATACTGTACAAAATATAAAAATAAATTTATATAAAATTTATAATATTAAATTATAAATGTAGAATATTCTATAAAATTATTGGAAATTTAAAAAATGCATAAAGAATCATATATTTATATTTATATATATATTATTAGTTATATAGAATAAATTTTGAAAATATGGATTTATTAGAATGTTCCGTGTAATGTTTTCAACGTTATGATTCAGTTATGTGAAGTGTTATCATTTGATATTTTCCAGTTCTCCATATAATGTTTATCAATAAAAGGTTCATCATCTCCAAAACACATGAGCGATGCTGTAAAGTACCGTTATTGCTATTAACACAGCTTCTATTCTTGTATGTTCAATTTGATTCCCAAATATATCCCGTATTGTCAAATTTACATCGCTAACCAATTGAATGTAAAACAAAAAGATATTTTTTTGTTGTTGCAATAATTCTGTAATTCTGCAATCAACCGCACCTTTGCATTTTGGATAATATCCTGACATGTGTGTACTTTAGTATAACTGAGCTTCTTTCTTCATCATATTATGTATAGTATTATAAAAATCTATTTGTTATTATTATTTATTACTTGCAAAAGATTTATATGTACACTATACACATAAAATCACTATTTGATAAAATAAGATGGTTGCAAAGAAACAAACGTATGATCAGTGTTTGTAGAACAAAATTTTCAGTTTAATCGGTTGATGATTTTATTCAAGTGTTAATCAACAGATTAAAGTTTTATACAAATGGCCCTAACTAAACCTTTTCATCACATTTTTAAATTAATTTTGAAAACGGGTGTCTTTCCCGATCAATGGAAGTATGCATGGTGTGTTCTGTTTTTAAAGCTAGTAAAAATGATGATAGTACAAATTATCATGCCATTGCTATTGTTAGTAATTTTCAAAAAGATTCATCAATGGTCTTGTTGAAAAAGATTTGTTCACGTCACATCTACATCTACATCTACAACATATTACTTGATTCACCTATCTGTGGCTTAAGTCATACCTGTAGTGACTATTCCTATGGTGTTGATATATTCAACGAGTTTTACCTCTCCTTTAAAAACAACTTTATTTTGTATCTATGTACCTATTATGTGAATAATGCAAATAATTTATTTGCAATTAGATTATTAAATGAAGCCTAAGTTTAAATTAGAATATTGTCATTGAAAATTAATTACATGGAGTAATGGCATGGTAATTATGTAATAATTACAATATTCTAATTTCTATATATTATGTATCATTTATTTACTAGACCTAGTATCTGTTGGGTTATAAACAAATAAATAGCAATTTCAACAATTCCAACAACCAAAAATGTGTTGTTCAAACAATGGCTAATTGTTTCGTGATAAAATTTGAAATTAGTTAAATCGTTGCTTGTCTACTATACAGTATGAATTACAATCAGATATTAGTTATGTTTATGGTATTTATTTATAAAAAGCGTGTCTTCAACATATTTTTATTCGAAATTGATCTAAATTAATTATAAAGTGGTTCAGTTTAAACACACACAAATATTACTATTAGATACTGATTCATAACTTGCACAGGACTAATCCCTAAAACTAATGTTGGAAGAAACCTATAATCATTTTTTATCTATTTATCCGAAATAGAATAATAACTTTAAAATCAAACCAGCATCTACATATACAATAAAATATAAAAATTATTTTTTTTACAAAACTCACATTTTCTTTCTTATTTTCTGCATCAGTATAGGGATAAAAATTGGAATCATCTGCATCAGGAAACATATAGTACAGCATGGGCATTAAAATATCCTCAGCTAAAGGTGCAACACCCCGTCTAGTTTTAGTTAATGAATTCCTAGCCGCTCTCTTAATAACACTAGATATAGTCGGAACTTTGGATTCGGTTAATAAATCTAATGGATTACTTTCGGGTGTAGCAGTTGCAGCAAAATCACCAAGGATATCATACATTGTGGAATGATTATTTAATAAATGAATAAAATCTGTTAAACAATCAGCCAATAAACATACAGGTTGATCTGCAAAGCTCGCTAATATTGTCCATCTTGGTGCTTGCATTGGATCAAAATTGGAATAATTTTCAGAATCAATAATCAAATTATCAGGTAAGTGGGACCAAGTTGCTTTAAGCACGATGCTTTCAATGGGATCTACAGTTACACCTATTGGAAGTGTAATTATAGAATTCTTGTCAAAATTATCAATTGTGTAAGAATAATCAGCTAAATCTTGCTTCCAAATATAACTTCCATAATCATTCAAAACGTAGGTTAATTGTACAGATACCAGAATTGGATCCATCGATATAGGTGACATTATTTTCGTTTTAAACATATCTAGTAAACCAGTTAAATATTGGCAATGTTGTGGTCCCCTTCTTAAATGCACCATTTCAAAATTAGTCCGTACTCCATCACCTTCGTACACACCTAAGTAACATTTTTGCCATAATTCACGAATCTGCACAAATATAGGTATTTCAGTATTTATATTTGCCGAAACAATATGTAATGAGCTCAACAATATTTTTATTCGACTTTCTGAAGTTACTGAAGTACCGTTAATTGGAATTAATACTATAAACTGGTTTAAGCCATACCATGCAGAAATACATGAGTCAGTATGAGTATCATTTGGTTCTGTTAGTTCAAAATCATACTTATCATCAATCGGATTAATTGTTCTCAAAACCCCTTCATCTAAAGAATTTGACGTTTTTAATTTTGGTATACTATAATATGAAACAGTAAATTCCACATCTGCAAATGGTATGTTCTCCGTTTGTACGAGCCATTTTGATCCACTTTCGGAAACAGGAGCTCTTGATCCTGAAATAATTAATAAATATGATCAAATAGTACAGCTAGGAATCAAAACCTGCTAATAATGTATCCTATCTAAACATTTTTAATATCAAATGACAAAACATCACCAACAAAGTATATTCACTGTGTCTATACTAGACTCAATCAGAGATTATAAGTTAGTTATAAGTACTTATAATTGAAATTCCAAAAATAAATTTTATTACTAAGAAGAAAAAACACGATCTGATAATAATAGTAAATCTGCAATTTTCAGTATATTCTACCTTCCACAAATCAAATATGTAAGTGTAAAAAGAACATTAAAAGACCCTGATCCTTGTGTGGTACTTATAAAAAGATGCAAATATTATCAACAATGCATGTTATAACAGATAATATTAAATAAAATTATGAATGTTTGTAATTAAAACAAAGCTTATTTGATGCCGCATGACGCCAATTAAATATTCATAGAACATGCAAATCATTGTTAATTAAATAAATTGGCAGACCAAGAAAGAACTGAGTAAATAGTAAGTACCTATCGATTATTTACGTATTATTTACTCAGTCCCTTCTTGGTAATCAAACTTTTGCTGTACAGAGTCGAATATGTATTTTCTCGATGATTGATAATTGGAAAATTTTAATAAAGGTGACAGATGCAGTAATGATTAGAATTACTATGTTTTTTAGTTTTCACTAAACCCACAATATTAATAGCTTAAATTTAAGGGTTGCTAAGGCATTAAGCATCCCTTAAGTGTGTGGTACAACAAAATAAGCCAAGCTTAACATTTTAAGCCCAGCTTAAGGTTTAAGCGATGTTGGTGCAAACAGGCCTCAATATGTGTAATAAAAAATATAATCAAAAAATATATTATGATTGGCAAATCCCATTTACTCTTAAATTTGCTTTAAACCAGGGCTTCAAATTATTATATTTTTCGTTACGGTTCAATTGAAATAATAATGATTATTTTAAGTTTATAATAATAATAAAAATAAAATATACAAATATGCAATTTTATCTTGTTTTATTATTCCAACTTGTTTCGGCTGTTTAAGCCATTGTTTATAACAACTATGAAAATAATATCAGTTATTTTTCGATTTTCATTTCCTGCAACATTACAGTTATTATTTTTTATCAGTTACATACTCAAAATAAACTAATACAGTAGAACTCCAATTATCCAAATCAATTGGGACTAGACTCTATTAAAATAATCAAATATTTGGATAATTGGATAATTTACGAAAACTAGTAATTTCTTAGAAAAAGGCTCATTTTTCTTATGTACATACTCATAAATGATATGTAATGTACAGTCATGCTCACATAATTCTAGTACAAACAAATTTGTTTGATGTAATAAGGTCTATACATTCATACGGATTCACTCAAATGGGCATCTGTCAATGGGTTGAAAACTCACTTGTACAACAAACAATTTTTGATAATTGCGTAAGTAGATCTAAAATGTTTGTACTAGATTTATGTGAGCATAACTGTACATATGTACAGTCGTGGCCACTTGAAAGTTAACAATGCTTTTTGCTATTATAAAGTTAACTTTTATTGTAATCAAATAAATGTCATAACATGACATTTTTGTGACATAAATAAATACAAATATTATTCTAGACATAACCCAAAATTCACCAATGTCAAAAAGCCATGATCAAACTATATAAATATTAATTTTATGGCCTACTACTTTTAATAACCCTTATCTTTAAAGTAACCAAAGTATACAAACAGTACTTTCTAGTATGTACAGCGCAAGGCTATAGCAAATTAAAAACTACGCTGGAGTTGAAATTTAAAAAAACAAAACAAAACCACATGATCAGTTCATGAACCCAAGCAAGCCTGCATGCGATTATTTGTAAGTAGGGAGTTTGGCTGCTCAATCCAGACCCATTAAAGTGGGATTTCAAATATAGATACATAGTGAAATATTTGAGGTATATAAGCAATATGTCGAGTACCGAATCAGTAAATGAAAATGGAAACCAGCCCACCATGCTAATAGACACAAAATAATTCATTTAGATGTAAAAATTAAAGGAGTTATTATAACTGTTTTAAAGCAGAAATTACAGGTAAAAATTTTAGATGAATAATAGAATACTGTAGACCTTCCCCTGTAACTCGGTTCGAGCTGTGCACGTGAACACGTGTATTTGTTTATTTTGACGATAGCGTGTTTTGAATTTACTATAGTAAATATTCTGTTTTGACAAATTGTGTCTTTTTAAAAAGTTATACAAAGTTGTTACACACACTATGAACCTGTATGTATGTAAACGTTATTTTTAAAGAAATATATATTTCAGCATTTGCAAATATTGCAAGTTCCACAAAACCATAATACATATTAAATTGTTGTTCCTTTAAAACCGATTCGGATAATAGGTGATTGAGGTAACTGGAATTCAGATAATTGCGAGTTCTACTGTATTTTATTTCAGTTGGTTCTGGCTTTCATTCAAGACAAAATAACAGTTTTTTCAGGTTGTCGGTTCAGTTCTGGTTTAAAATTTGGCTATATACTAAAAATAAATTATAAATTTAAATATTGCATATCTAATATATTAATGTTATTTTACCTGTGCATCTGTATAAATTTCTAAAACTTGTAAATTTTCAATTTTAAGTAAACTTTATTTTTTAGCATATAGCAATACATTTCTAATAACGATTAATTCGTCGCTACTTTCTGACAATTCCCTCATTATTTCTGCATCAATCATTAATAAAATATTGGCATCCTTTTTACAAAATGTTTACAACAAAACAACAACAATTTCACATTAACAAGGATATTTTAACTAGCTCTGGCTTATACCGTAACGTATATATGGTTCTAAATATTTAAATTCTCAGGCAGCAAGAGCACGAATATCGTATCGGTGGAACACTCTTAAGCTGAAAATCGTCGGTGAGACTAGTGCATACACACTAGCTCTAGCTTAGCTCGTCCTGTTGTTGCTTAGAGCGGAAAGTGAAGAGCACTATAAGAAATTTTGATAGTACTGAACTATTACTTACTACTAAAAATTAATATAAATAGATACACTACACTGATTGAAATTAAGTTTTTAATAATTTTATTACAAATAGTAATAAATATAATAGCCTCAATAAACTAAAAATAAATAACAAATCAGTACCTTTGTTACTTTCTATTTTCCATTCGTGAATAATTTCTTCCATTCTTGCAATAAAAATTTCCCATTCTGAGGCTGTAGTAAAATCTTGATGATAAAATTCATTCTCGTCAATTTCTTCGTTCATATTCATACTAATAACTAAATTTTGAAGTTTATTTTGATTTTAGGTTATAACAGCTGCTGGCTGAACTGACTGAATTGAGTTTACTGTTCATTTGGTTGCATAAACTATTAGGTATGCGTTTACAAATACATAGAAAAAATCAAAATAAACAAAAAATAAAATATGCAAAAATAAGGAATTTATTGATAAACAAAAATGTAAATAAAAACGGAAAAATAACAGGAATAAAAGAAATATCATAATTCGTAATATAATATTATTATTTAATATAATGGTTACAGAAACAAGTTATGTAATATAATACAAAAGTATAAAAGTGGCTTATGATTTGCTTTACATTAAATTGGCCATCGACCTGGGTCTTTTAGCCACAGAATTTATTAGGTGCTTACAAAAAAAGTAATGCTATTATATAATATATATGGTGATGCCAGCGATAATTCATAAAATAAGCAAAAAGTAACTTTGTATATATTTTAGAAATAAAATTAAAGAAACAAATCCAAGAAAATATATGTTAATGAATTAGGCCGGTGACACGTGTAGAACTTATCCTCTATGCGTAGGCAAATGACACATAAGTAAGAGAGTAGTAGAAAATATTTTTTCAATATTTATTACAGGGTTATTCAAAATAATAGACTAATGTATCAATATTTTGTACACGTTGAACAACTGTATAATAATGAAGTCAAAGTGGTTGTGTGCCCTTCTTGTAACCGATAGCCAATATAATTAGCAGTCAACTAGTATCACAACGTGAATCTTATCTCTCTATGCGTAGACAAATGACACATAAGTAAGAGAGATAAAAAAAATTCTTTTTAATATTTAATAGTGTTATTCAAAATAATAGACTAAAGTATCAATATTTTGTATACGGTTATTCAAAATAATGAAGTCAAAGTGGGTGGTTATGTGCCCTTCTTGTAACCGATAGCCAATATAATTTGCAGACAACTAGTATCACAACGCCAATTTGAACATGGAATTAAAAAAGATTAAATAAAGTTTAAAATCAGTTATTGAATTTAGATAGAGCAAAAAATGTTTAAAATTAATTATTCAAATTCAGTTAAGTTAAGTTGCTACAAACGGCAATAATCAAATACAGGCTACAGAACCAAATGATTGATTAACGTGTAACGTCACCGCAAAAAAAACATGAGGCATATCCAGAAGATAAATTTTGTTACATTTTTTTACTGCGACAACGTTATGATGAAGATGATTCCATTTTGAGCTCGCTGTAGGCATGTATGCAAGTATGCATGTATGCATGGATGCATGTATACATGTATGTATGTATGTATGAAGAAGACAAAGAGTGTAATGTACTGGAGAAAATTGACAATTTTGCATAAACAACAGTGCCTAATTTTAATGATGAACAGTTGAAAATGCATTTTAGAATGTTTCAAATAACTTTTGAAGAATTATTAATACTAATGCACAATTGTAAAAATTTTAAGTTCATCCGGGACGTTATTCTATGTTAATCGACAAGGAATGATTATGATTTGGTGTCTTGGCAATATAGAAAGTTTTAGATAGTTTCTTATGCTTCTAATTAGACATTTGTTACATATAGATTTGTAATTAGTAAATCCACATGCTGGAATGTATAATATAGATCCTGCAAATTACTGTTAAAGATGAATACAAAATATTTTATATTAGTATGGCGAACGAACGATCGTGCTGCTAAAATGTTGCATGAATTTAGCAATAAAGGATTTCCAGGTTATTTTATAAATTTCTCTAACCATTATAATCATATAAAAATAAAACACGTCTATATATCCTATAAAATTAATTAATTGTGTATTTCAGTTTTTTTTAATTTAGGAACAATTGGAGCAATAGATGGTTCTCATATAAAAATAACAACTCCTAAATTGAACCATAATTCATATATGAACAGGAAAAATTATCATTCTACACTATTGCAAGGTGTTGCGACAATGATTTATTGTTTACAGATGTTTACACGGGAGAAGCTGCTTTTATACATGATTACACATTAATTAAGCGATCTGATTTATATAAATGTATAGCAAGAAATAACATCAAATTTCCCAACGATAGCCATTTGACTGGATATTTGGCTTATAAACTATCCAATACTTTGATGTAATTTGACATTACAACAAAAAGAATATAATTTGCTACTGAGTAAAAGTTGTGTTGTAATAGAAAATGCAAGGTTAAAGTTTTTAGAAACAGTGCAACTCGATTTAGTATCTTTATTAATAGTATTTCGTTGTATATTGCACAATGTTTGTATTAAAGAAAATGATTTATGAATTTAACACAATATTATAAATATTGAAGAAGAAGTTAATGTAGAAAGAAGAAATAATCCTAATAATGAATTATATATAGATGTTGAAAACAATCGTAATGGCGTTGTTAAAAGAAATAACATTGGAATTGCTATACCAATTAGAAATAATTAAAAACATAATTGGAGAATTTATATTATTATTTTATGTCTTATTTATTAATTAATGTAGTTAAAAGCGTTGAAGACGGGGAGGGTTATCTCTCAGAAGCGTTCGTTTTGACAAAAATAAACAATTTTTTTTGTTCATTAGCACATTTATTACAAAAGATGTCAAATCATCACACAATTTATTGTAAAAAGAATGTAATAGAAAACAATAAATCCATTGAAGTCTTATAAAGCCGTATCGTTCAACTCATTTTTAAAAATCAATTTGAAAGATGTTAAATTAATAAATCAATTTAAATTTTTTTGTTTAATAACACTTTATTTATTGAATATCACATATGCCGATACAGATTGAAAAATATCAGTGATATTAATAAAAATAAAATATTATAAAAAATCACTAACGCTGACATTTATAAAAATAAAGTAATTTAAAATATTAGACCGATATTAATAAAAACAAAATATTGTAAAATATTACATACGCTGACATTTATAAAATAAAATATTGTAAAATATCACACTGATATTAATAAAAATAAATATTGTAACATAACATTGATTTATACGTATCAATAAAATAAATATAATTAAATTACATCTTCTCTACCATCTTTTCAAATAAATCCAAAAATCTATTCTGTCTTTGTAGTTTATCATTTTATCTTTATCGGCTTGACATTACATTTTCGTTTTTTTTTAAAGAAGATTCAAAAGGTACACTTTCATTGGATTCCGTGTCATCATTGCTAGTTGTAGAAGCGGAATCATTAACTTCTTTAACATTAACAGTTGAATTTAATCCACTCAAGCTACTGCATGTGACAATTTGAGTTATTTCGGGTTTATTATACATAACCTTAAACCTTAAAATATTCCCTCCTTTGCCAGACTTGTCTTATTTGCATTTAAAATGCTTTAATAGGTGCGTTTCAATCCTTACCATTTGTTTTCACATTGGCTGGCAGAAACTTCTATTTGAAACTCATCAGAGCATAATTTTGCAATTTTTACCCACACATGTTCTTTAATTTCTGAATTGAATGCATCGTCGTGATATTTGGCTATCAAAAACAATGTTTTGTCGGAAGACCAATTAACATCAACTTCTTGATTATTTGTATGTGCTACCTCAGGACTGTGCTCAGGGACTACTAGTAATTCATCTACAAATAAATAAATGTATTTTAATTTATAACATAAAAATTAATAAGTAGAAAACTTAAAAGGGGATAAGTTCGCATGGCCTTTATCATTTAAGTGTTTTACAAACTCATCTACATCTTCACATTGAAAAATGCACATTTCGCATTTG
>JARJEC010009301.1:0-22180 GCA_030264575.1 Tachinus sp. AB-2021 | reverse complement strand
CATTTCATGTTGATTATTATATTTGAAGGAGGTATTGAAAAACGCAACCTTCTAAGTAACTAAAACAAAGCTTAGTTAATAGTAATTTAGTGGGTTAAGTTAAATATAATTAGAGATTTGAAAATATATTGTGATAATATGAAACAATATATGTGTAAAATATTAATTGATTTTAACATATAAATTTAATTATAAAAAAAATAACAATTATAAAAAGGCAATATTGTGAAATATCCTTTAGAACAGGGGTGCTCAAACAGTCGATTGCAAGAGAATTTTAAGTCGATTGCCCCTTATGTATTTTTGAAATTTGGAACATTCAATTTATAAAATATACATTAAATATTTATATTTTAACAATTATTTTTATATATATATACATAAAAATACATTAAACGTTGAATTCTCATCTATCAACAAGTCGACCCCCCATTTTGTGTAAAATTTAAGCTTGACAGTTGCGTGGAAGTTGTCGTAAATTTTGTTGAAAAAAACATTACTGGCAAATGTTACATACACCAAAATTCTAAATTAATTTCTATCAAATGACTCGAAAAAGATTCACAAAAAAATCAATTATCTTCATAGATTCTTAAAATATTTCACATTATTCTAAATTCTAATAGTAAATTACAAAAAAAATTTAAAAAACCTACACAAATCCAACAAATTTCGCCCTTATTGAAACTGTGCCGATTTTATTATAAAAATTCAATAACTAAAAAATAATTGTATTTTTTTCAATAAATTCACAAATATTATACAAAATAACACATTTCTAAAGAACACAATTCTAAAAAAAATTACACAATTCCAAAAAAATCCAAGTAATTCTGAACTCGCACGGAAATTTCGTAGAATTTTTTTAAAATTTTGAAAAATACTGGTAAAAAATCACTCGTTTAATTTAACATACAATAAAATTTCACTCAAATCCATAAAAATTCTATATATAGTTAATAATTACAATAGAAATTCAATCAATTTCACACAATTCCAAAAAATTCTATACGATTCCAACATTGTGTAAATATTCCACCCAAAACTCGAAAATCTACATTATTTTAAAATATTAAAATCTACACACAGTTTCGAATATTTCAAATTTCACACATTTCCACAATTCTGTGTATGCATACACCAAAGTTCCTAAAAATTCACACTTTGACGAGAATCGTCCCCCACAGTTGGAGTACCACTGACCTAGTGGATCGTTTGCCGCCTAATACTGTCTGAGCACCCTTGCTTTAGAATAAAATATAACTTGAAAAAAATCTAGAGAAATTTTAATAAACAATGAGAAAAATTATGAAAAAAGTACTAAAGATGAAGTAAATGTCAAATATATCAAGAAAATTTTAGTAAAACGTAGAAAATTGTCACAAAATTTGAAAAATGTCTAAAACATTGTGGAAAAATGTAGGGTTTTATTATTTATTTTAACTCAAATATATTATTTAACAAAAAAATTCTTAAGTAAAAAAATATGTATGTATACACGTACGGGCCCGTTTTTCAGTTGTCACCCAGTGTACTATATGCTTACATATAGTGATTGAAAACTAAATAAATATATTTTTGCATTTAAATGAACCTAACACCACCATCCCGAAACCCGACCGGTATGTCGTGCCAGACTTTTGTGTCTATATAAGCTTTAGTGTATCTGGTTGTACTATTCTGTGCGTATATCAACACTGCGTACGGTAACCATTTATTTTCTCTGTATTTTGCTGAGTTATATAGACTCGCTCACAGCGTCGCACGCACACTGACATCACATAAATATGTACATTTATATGTGACTTCAGACCACTAACGGCAATGGCGACGTCACAGGTGATGCTAATGATTCTCTAATAAATAAATAAATAAAAGCATATATCACATAAAAATTGTTAGGAATGTCAGTAAAAACAATGAAGTATGCTATTTAAACAATTGTGTAGTACTCCACTTCATTAGTTCATAGTAGCGCCATCCATTAAGTTGTCGTGCCACTAAAAAAAGTCCGCCCGAACGGACGAACTTTTTCTTACTTCCACTTTGGTGATTTTATGATGTTTACGCCAAAAAAATATTTTTTGGCCAGGACGTTGATTACCAAAGTTCCCCTATTTCTTCTTTGAAGGAATGTGCAGAACTAAAAATAGTAGTGCTGCACGCTCCCGTTTCATACACTGCGTCAGAACGAAAAGTTGACGCATCGTACACAGGCATCTCCGACTAACATTGAAGCTCATTATTTTTTGCCAGCGCCAATTACGATATCATTCCAGTTTGATATAACTCAGTGCTGTACATATGGGAGCAATATGGTAACTAAAATAAACCACCAATAAGGGGATTATCGGAGAACCGAACAACTCTCATTAAGCCAACGGACGCGACCGCAAAACCAAAACTTTCGGAAGCGGCAAGATGTAGGTATGCTGTAAAAGCTTTAAGAAACTCAAAGAGTCCAAGCTGTCTTCAACCACAGGGACGCGTAAGCGAAGTCAACGGTTGCAATCTCCCGATTGCTAAGCTGAACGCTCAAGGTCGCAAAAACAAAATCTGTTCAGCAGCAGCACGCCAGCATTGCAAAAACGACCGACTAGAAAGAGGGAGCCCAAAAATGATCTTCATTGACACTCTGACGGGGTTATCATTTATTTCAAATGAGTACCCCAATTACTTCCTCAACGCCAAAGAAGCAGTAAACTTAAGATAGCCACTTGTGCAGAATTGATGAGCCGGTAAAGGGACAAGTTTTGTCCCGATTGCAAAAATGCACATACATAGGTTTATTCCTGTAAATAACGTATATAGACAACCCAGCTAAGATGTGACTGTTGAGCACATTTTCAGAAGGGATTGACCTGAAGGAACTTTCAGATTCTAGGAAAGTAATCACTGGGTCTCAGACCGCAATTGGATCCGGGGACCCTGCTCTACAGGGTGGCAATGCAAAACACAACATCATTTTTATCTGGAGAGTATGGAACTTAATAAGTCATACTCTAAGAGGACTCAAGCTCACCTATTTATGGACAATGACTCTTGTCAAAAATTAAAAATTTGGGACCAAGTTGCAGTTGAGTTTTCTACATTAACCCTCCGTGCTATGTCCCTTCCCAAGAAGAATGGCCAATATAACGAAATATAATCAATATTTTTGTGGTAAAAACTTAGTAAATTGTTTTATTTTCAAATATTAGTAAAACTACACACCTAATTGGTGAAATTGTGGTCTGTCCAATGGTAGTAAGAACTGCACACGAGCTGGAGATAATGACAAAATTGATTGTCAACTCGACCAGGACCGTTTTTGAAGGTAGCTGCCCAATAATTGTCACACACCTCCAACAGGAGTACTTGGTGGAACAGAAAGTTTGATAGAGCTATCACAAGAAAACTATTTAACACAACCAATAGAAATGAAGAAAAAGTGCCATCAAAAGAGATTTCTACAGAAATACTGCAAGGGCGTCGAAAACGTACGAACGCGTTCTAGCTCCGAAAGCTATAATAATTAACCAAAGTATCTGAAGTATCTGGAATCAATAAGTTTGAATCATGTAAGTCGACAAGAGCTGATGGAATGTTTTGAAACAGAACATTTTTTCATCTCAATGAAGAGCACTATGCGAGACCTTAAAATATAGTTTGGTGTTTTTACACAATCTAAGCCACTGGACGGCAGTCTAGGTGGTATATACCAAACCAGGACGACCTACGAAAGCCCGGGTTAAATCATATAGACCGATCAGCTTGACTTTTATACTAAAATTATTATTATTATATATATATATATATATATATATATATATATATATACACGTATGCTTACAGATTAAAAAATATGCTGCGAACTTGCTACATTAGCTTAGCATTACGTAGCTGATGTGAAACGACCATTCACTGTAACAATATTGCTTTCTGGCATTTCTGGACATTGTAGGGGCTTTTGATAATACCACCTTTATTTTCATTGACATGGCAATAACGAGACGAAGAATATCACATCTTGTCCAAAATTGAGTGAACTCTATGCTCAAAAGTTGTACTGTTAGAATAAAATTATAATTATAGAAAGACAGTCTGAGCTAAGGCTGTTGGCGGGTGACCACAAGTCAGTTTAGTCTCACCGCTGCGGTAGTGTCTTGTTATTGATGAATTACTACATTCATTAAATGATAAAAGCATCTTTACCAAAACTTTGTAGAAAAATAGTGTATTAAAGAGACTATTAGAGAACCCAACAAAACTATGATTCTAAAAACGACGAAACACCGAAGAAATAAAAACCTTAAACATGTATGAAATTAGACTCATAATGACGAAGGAAGTAAACTATTTGAGTTACGCCTGACACCAGACACGGTTGCTCTTTATAATTTAAATATTGATCGGACACACTTGGAAACTAACTACCAGTTTGATAATATGGCTGTATACGGCTGTAATTTAACTCATCTTTATATACAGGGCACTTGTATTGGGCTACTACAGCTACTAAGCTAGTCAAAGTACAGAGGATTCCGTGTTTGCTGATAATGGGAGCAATGAGAACAACACCCTCAACAGTCATGGAAATACGTACACTTTTACGCCACTTTTCAATTTTAGGACTCACAAACCGAGTATAACAAGTTGCTTAAGAAAAACTCTAATATGAGATTTCATAAAAGGTTACCGCATTTAAAGGTCCTTTGATGTAATAATGCCGTCGGGAGTTAAATTCAAGACCGATTCCTATCATGTATGATATCCAAGCAGCAGTACAGGTGTTGCGTCGCAGTTATTAAAATTCAAAGTGGTTTTGGACTACATAGACAGTTTGTAGGGACTGGTTCAAACAACAGAGTACGTCTAGTCTAGACACTAAAAGGCAAAGTCATAGAAAAGGCTGACCTGTTAGTTAAACAGGGAACTGGGACGACATATATTGTACCAAAATCCACTTTCGGGATTTCAAATCAAAACAAAAAAAAACCTATCACACATAATTAGTATTGCATATAAATCGAATCAAATTTCGAAAGTTTACAGTACTGATGACCCGACACTGTACTTTTAACAGTCACTTGCATAGATTGAGATTATAAGAAGATCCATTATATTGCGCGTGCTTAAGGGGCAAAAAGTCTTAGCAGCACCTGCTGTGAAAATAACTAAATAATAATAATAATAAATAAACTTACAACATGCAGCGCGTAGTTTAATTCGGCAAGCATGTGCTAATCCAAGAAGAGCTGAAAACCATCATTTGAAAAAAGCTTTTAGATTTCATAGAAGAGACAGCTGTTTAGAGGTGCATAATAAGACCATCAGGACCGCAGTGCAGTGATGGTTGTAGTTTGCGGTCATGTCTGCGCTTAATTTTGTTGCAGGATTTCTTAGTAGCGTTAAGAATTAATATGATGATATTTTATTTGATTTGTTAATTTTTTTTTTTGATATTTGTTTTGTTCCATAGTTCCATTGTGACAAAGTTGGCGTTGTGTATAAGTTTGTTTTCTTATCGTCAGATTAAATGTAAGAGTAGCTTTTACCATTCTGTTGCCACTTTCCATAACAACACAGATTTTCTTTTTATTAGTGCATGGGTACTAAGTCTCGTTTTTTTAAACATATCTTTTTGTTAAATTCTAATGCCTAAACCAAACTTTTCAATATTTACTGAAACTGTTTTGATTTGTCATCAATTTTGAAATCTGTGGGTATTTTTCTAATTTTATTTCTTAGAAAAGCATTGTTAGTAAATTATAAATATTTGCTGAAAGACGTTATAGAAGAACAGTAAACCAAATAAAAAAGTTTTGAGATTATTGACGGACACGGGTCCGGAAATGGAAAACTATATTATGATATAAAGATCAAAAAAGAAGAGAGAACTTTTGATGACAACAATATCTATATTGATATTGAACTTTTTATATTCTTGGCATAATGTAAAAATAAAGATTTAATCTATTTTAATTTGCCAAAATCGCATTAATAAATTTATATGGAACTGGTAGCATACGTAAATAATAATAATCAATTTTTGTATAGTCAATGCATTTCATTTATTTATAAAAAAATAAAAGTAGAGGTATATAAATTGCTTCAATATAAAATACATATACATAAAAATCTTACACTACAGCTACACATCTTTATAAATATGGCATTAAATAAATTCCTTTTTATATACAAAACTGACAATACTGACCATCAGATCTACACTAAATATATTACATATTTAGTTTATTACTAGTCAATCTTGTACATTTTAAATCAAAATCCATATTCGTATCAAGTTCTTCGTCAATAATATATTTAAAGCTATGTACAGCCCGCATAAAATCGGACATGTTAAGGTACTTGAATACTTGTGGTGGTATTGGTACAAATAAAGTAAATATCAGGAAGGGATTTTGGGAATACTAAGAGGAGAGATCGTAAGGTTGGACATTTATACAAGTATACTCTGGATGAGTATGAAAAGGGGATTCTAATCGTACTAACACCACCTCCAAGAAATATTAGAATACTATTTTTCATATAAAACTAATATTGGTATCCGCCGTTGCTGCCGCCATTACCACCATGATATCCGCCGTTTCCACCGCCTCCGGAGTAACCACCGTTTCCTCCGCCTCCGGAGTAACCACCGTTTCCTCCATTAGAATATCCGCCATTTTGGTATCCACCCCCTACTTGTTCGTAAGAGATTTTGGGTTTGTAACCATTGCTGTCGGCGGTGTATTCAACAACTTGACGTCTGCCGTCGGGAAGGAGGACATAGTATTTTCCTTGTGTGAAATCTCCTTGGCGGGATTCTTCATGGCCGAAGTCATTTCCGGAAGCAGCATCTTGGACATCGTATTTGAAGTTGTAGTTGGCTGGTTCCTATTAATTTATGAGGCAATTGATTAGAAAGAATGCATTAACTTTAAATTATATTTTTTAGTGCATTCGTAACGTAATAATACATTAATAAAATTATTAAGTAATGATTCCAATGATATAATGTAATGACTATTCGTTAATTAATTAAAGTTATACTAAATAGTTGCAGGACGTTTCCGACACTTTCGTTCAGTGAACAATTCTAAGCATTAAAATACCGCTTAATTATAGTACAATTGTAAACGTCTCAGTCATAACTATGTTACAATTACACGCAAATGCGCAACAATTGTGCAAGTCCTGCCAATTATAAAAGAACTAATGATAATCCGGCGCGTGTCGATTAAAAAATGTTAACAATTTATAAAACTACCGTAAAAATTTATTACAACTTAATCCGAACACGTGTAAATTAGCATCTCTACTGTAAAATTAATCAAAGGTAATCAATATAAATCGCTTTCATTTTTCCTCATATTACGCAAAGCAAAACACGATCTTCAAAATAAAAATATGTATTTCATTATGGCTTAACTACCGAAGTTAAATTACGCGATATATTTATATTGATAAAAAATGTTCAATTTTGCAATGAATAATTCTAGCGGAAATATGCACATTGTAACAAATAGCCGTGTGATCATAATAAAAGTATTTAATGGATTTTGGAACTTGAGCAATTTCTTGCATCTAGTTATTTCTTAAATTAATGTGGTATGCAATATTGCGAGGAATATTCTAATTATATAAGTTTGCATTTCTTCGTAAGCCTCAAGGTAAATAGTTACTGGCGTAATATGTTGATAATATTTATGTTTACATCTGGTTTATTTTAAAAGGTTAAAGTTTAGAATAAGTTAGTATTTTTTGTTGGTGCAAAATGTATGGTTTTAAACATAATTTTAAAATATACGTACAGATTGATCATCGTATCCACCGTTGTTTCCTCCTGAGTATCCGCCGTTGGATGCATATCCTCCGTTGGATGCATATCCGTTGTTGTTATTATTGCCGTTCGGTGGTAAGTAGTCGTTTCCTGGTTTTGGAGCTCCATATTGGTTATTTGGTCTAATCACAGCAGTTGTTTGTCCGAATGATGGGGCTCCATAGTTTTGAGACGGCCTTGATGGAGCACCATATTGGTTTGATGGTGGTGAATATGCATTATTACCAGGTAAATATTGGCTAGAAGGTACTGGGGGTTCGGCTACCACAACCGCCACACAAGCGAGAGCGAAAAGAGTGACCTATAAACATTTAAAAATATATATCTTAACATTAACATTTTTAAATATATTAACAATTTAATCATTATTATTACGTACATTTTAAATTGTTTTATTTGAATGTACTTGAAGATAAATTAATTTATTGTTAATAGTTATTATAATACCGTAAAGCCAACTTAAATTCTTTGATGTTATGCAATTAAAATATATCGTTATGAATCACGGCTCCTTATAGTAACTTATAAACAATTATTATTAAAGAAATAATTTACGCTGCTATAAAATAATATATGAATTTTCAATAAGTGCAATAAAGTCTTGTTATAAAATAAACGCATCATGTGATGGTCTTTAATAAAATATCCAGAATATTAAAGGTGTATTCAGCTTTATTGCACATTTATGCAAATCCCAAACATCAGATATAATTTTGTTATTCATCAATGTTTGCAAAAGTATTAAATTGTGCAATTTTTAAGCTTATAAGCGTCGAAATGCGATGATTTTTTTGTATAATTTGTAGGTTAATTAATTAATTAGGTGGGTTACGATTTAATCTGTTGTGTATTAGCGCGTTAAATAATGTTATTTTATTGATGAAAATTTATGTTAATTATTTGGATGAAATTTGAATTTATAATTAAGAGGTGTAAGTTGTGCAATAAAATATATTAATTGCTTGATTAAATTGAAACCGTCATAAATTTTCTGTTAAATGAAGATGAAACTTTTATGGTTGTTTGGAATTTTAAAATGCGTTATAAATAATGGGGAACTATTTTAAAAAGTAAAAGTGTGTCATCGAATTATTATAATTTGCATTATTCCATATTTCGTGATTTGTAATTTGAATTTAGGTGGTTATTATTTAATCAAGTTTGAAGTATTTTTAATTATTTTTTAAATTATTTTTATTGTAATACGACCGAGATGTATTTTTTTGTTCTACTAAAACAACTAAAAATGACACAAATGTGTGACCTATACGTTCAGTTATTGAATATTATATTCTGATTTCATTAAAATATATTTTGCGGAAATATCAAAAAAACAATTAGAAATATTTTTTTTTAATTTATTGAATTTTGAAGCTATTTTTTTATAAAAATATATATATTCACGTAAATCAGGTCAGGTTGGAATGAATAGTTTTAATAATTTTTAATTTAATATTTTTACTGAATTGATATTGTAAATGATAAAGTATTAAATTTGTTACTTGTATTATTATATAAATCAATTATTTAAATATTATATATTCTTTTATGTTGTAGCGCTGAAGAAGGTGTCAGTCTGTATTCGCTATATTTGTATGAACAAATAATTGACATATAAAAAAAGAAAAAGTCCTATTGTTACCCAACCTATATTGATTGTCGTCTAGAGGACATTATCATTTATAAGTATATTTAAATATTGTTTGAAAAAAAAGATAAAAAATTCTAAATCAAGATTTAATTATAGAAAATTGACAAAATTTAATTATGTTTTGAGTTGTTTTAATAATAATAATAATAAATACAAATAATGTATAATATACCAATTAACAGAAAACAGATCAATCAATGTTTGGTGCAACTGGTGACATAATTTAAATAATGTTTATATTATTGCATTTTAAAGCATTGGTGTTTTATATGGGTCATAAAATAGATCAATAACCTTATGCTTTAATTAAATAATTAATAATATTATTTAAAAAATATGATAAGAAATTTAAATAAAATAATGATAAAAATTGTAAATACCCGGTTTATGTAAATTTTGTGAACTTAAACTTTGTCACTTAAATTTCTGACTTCTTATCACTATGTATAGTACTAATTCGTTGTATCCTACCTTCATGTTTGCACTATATTTTTTAAATAGAACAATCCACAAAAATATTATAAAATATTCGGAACTGTTGGCTGTACTGTGCTGTATTGGATTATAAGATGATCTGATATAGTGAATCCCTGGCAGATGCTTATATACTCCAAAAACTGCAATAGTGGGTGTACTCCTCAAGAAATTCACTCACTTTCATCGTAGAACCTTGCTACAGTCCCATCACTACAACCATATTATCCCCGAAATCGCTGCACCTAACCATCCTACCATCTTCCTCACACGCCCGCTACCATCCGTGTTATGAATAAGGAGGTACGTATAGGACAAACGTGTAATTAATGGTTACATAAATTGATCTTCATTAAACTAAAAGTACCTAATGATTTTCAATTCTATTACAGACTAATACATTTTTTTATTAGAGAGGTCGAAGGATGCTAGTGTGAAACATTACATTGATCTGATTTAGTTTTGCAATTTTTTATATAAATTACATTTACATTTAACGATGTATTATAAGAAGCATCATTAACAAGCAATGAATGTGAATCATTTAGCAAGCGCAAATTTCTTACAGGTATTTCTTACATATGTATAAAACTTTATAATGTAAAACGATAATAATATATGATATTTAAAATTTATTTTTAACTTTAAATTATTTACTGGAATATTGTTATTCTTAGATATATTAGTTTGTATTTATATCTATTCAAATTATACAAAAATAATATATCTTATTTTGCTTATTTTCTCGTTATGTGCATTTTTCAGTTTGTATGATTTTTGTTTAATGATTTTGTAGTTAATGTGTAAGTGCATGTCAAACAATTTAGTGCCTTTAAAAAATGAGACGGAAATATAATATAATAAAAAAATATTTTTTGTTCATTGAATATTAAATAATTTCTTTTTAATTTTTAATAACTTTAAGGTAGAATATACGATTTGTTTTAGACATGTTTAGACAACAATGTCACTTTAAGTCAGTAGTGCACAAACAATAAGGGGTCGCAAGAACGCAACATTTAAATAAGTTTGAGGGTTACTGTTTAATATTATTGTATGTGTAATGAAATTGCTCTGATTTTTTAGAATTATATAAAATTATGGTTTAATTCTTTTTGAAAAATTTGTAAAATTTATATAAAATTGTTTGAACTACGTAGATTTTTCGATTTTAATGTGAAATTTTTCTGCAATTGGAATTGTGTAGAATTTTTTTTTAAATGTATTGTTTTGTTGAATTTTTTTAGTTATGTGGATTGTTATAAATTTGGTAGATTTTTTGTAATATTTTAATGTAAGTAAAATTAGCGAGCTATTTCTAGACAGAATTTTCTATATTTTTTATAAAATCAAAATACAAAATTAAAAATAATTTTACTTACAAATTTTACTTCAGATTATATTTAATTTTTAAATTTTTTTTAAATGGAATATTTTGTTTATTAAGTACATCGTCGTAACTAAAAAATAATAATTTACATTTATTATATACAGGTGGAATGCATTTTTTATTAGCTCTACTAATATATCAATGCTGTGTCGGTCAAGTATTTGGTATACAAATATTCGATGTTAATTCGAAACTTGAAATTGTGTTTTTCTAGCATTCATTTTTTGGAATTTTATAAATTATTTTAAAAACAACACCTTTCTAATATTTGTGGATTTATGATGTAACATTTGTTGGATTTTTATTTAATTATGCGAAATTTGTTAGAATTATGTTTTTTACAATTTTTCTTTAATGATTTTCTCGATTTTTTTAAGTAGTTTGGTACAAGTTTTTATTATTTATATTAATTTTTGTAGTTCTTTTACTACTTATCTTATGTTTTACAATGATATACGTAGTTTTATTTCTTTTTGCGACATTTTCACAGTTTACTTATGTTTTTACAATTCTAATAGTTGTTTTTTATTATTTCAACGAATTTTAATAACTTTTTGTACTCCTTTACAATTTTCTCTTTGTTTTCATTTTTATTGATTTTGATTAATTTTCACGTTATTTTAAAAGATAAGATTTTCTTATTTTTATTTACATATTAATTTACGCTTTTTGTAAATTTAAAAAAAAAATCAGTTTCCTTACAATTATTATTTATTTGATACATAGTTTTTTTATAGTTTTCGCATATTTTTCTATAATTTGTTTTTTTCTTCGAAACTAGTGTATAGTTTTTTACTTATTTTTCTATGTTTTCGTTAACTTGTGTGGTTTTTTATTACTTTTTAGCAGTACTTTTAAAATCGCATACATATTTGTATTATTTACATAACATATATTAACTACTTACAATCATAAACACAATATATAACTTGGTATATACACACATTTTAATTATAAAGTGGGTGGTTGATACAAATTTAATAAAAACGTAGCAGCAAATTTAATGTAAAAGTATTACTTCTGGTGTGTTATTGTACTATATTTAATTTTTTGAATTATGATTTGAGTAGGGTTGCCATCTTAGACTTCAGTGTTTCCGGACGACGATGACTAACAAAAATATTTTCATATTATGCTGTTTTTTTACCAACCATTTTTTCAATATTTATTGAAATTCAATATATCTACTGATTTTCTTTTTAGGTTCTGCAAATATCTTCACATTTTTAAACATTTCGTGAATTTTTCTACATTTTACTAATATTTTTGTGATTTTTTTAATGTTTTTGTATATTTTTGATCGTTTGTGCTTGTTTTTTATTTTATTTGCATTGTATGATAATATACAAAATATTTTGTAATATTTAATGGCATTTTACATAATCTGTTGAAGTTTTTTACATTTTGTAACTTTTTCGATATTTTTGCACAAATTTTAAAAAACATTTTAAGATTTCCTCAACATTTTCTTAGAATTTCTTGATAATAATTATAAATTTGTGAATATTTCTCTACATTTCATAATTTTTTGTTGTTATTCATTCTCTTTTAGCAATTTTTATTGACATTTTTCTACAATTTGTTGAAATTTTGTTTGAAAAATTTGGTTGCCCAAAAATTGCATGGATTAATTGTGATTGTAATTTGATCAAAACGTCGAGTGCACAGTTGACAATCAAATTACTATTTCTCGAGCGATTAAAATTGTTAATAAATATTAATAAATACCGGATTCTGGAAATATTAATTAATTTGATTTGTCTATATTTATGGGGTTATGCATTTGACACTAGCGGATATTAATTAGTTTGTTAAATTTGATTTGTTTATTGCGTTGCTTAGCCCCAGTTCACTTATCGCTGCAATTCTTGCACAAGTGCGCTTTTTAGTATAATCTATGCACATGTGCAATTTTCAATATAATTCTTGCACAAGTGCAATTTTAAGTGTAAGTGGAATTTGATTTGTTTATTCAAAAATGGCTCAATTTAATTGGTTTATAATTATAGAGGAAAATAGTCAGTTTAAATTACTCAACTCGAAAAAAATAATAATTAAACTGAGATAACCCACTGAAAATATGATTTATCCAAATAAATGTTTTAAAAATGTAAGTTTGTGTATTCCTGGTCCATTTTTTTATAAACATCAATTGCATATCAGTTAGGAAGTTATAACTGGATTTTTTTAATTAAAAATCTGTTCTATAAATATTCACATTCGTGTCTTTTAACATTATTTTTACACGGTTACGTTGACACATTGAACAGAATCAGAGTACTACAGTTTATTCGTTTTTATTACTATTTTTCGGTATGTGACGAAACTGTTAGCTAAATAAATGAATGTTCACAGCAGAATATTACTGAGATGATAATAATAACTAACGTGCGCAATTATAGTTTACTATGACCGCTAGTAGTTTGACAAAAATATATACTTTTTTATATTTTCATATCGATTAGATTTTTAAATTTCTAATTTTACAATATTACTTTTAGTGACATTCAAAAAATGGTCAATTATCCTTTACATATTTTCAATTGTATGTCTAATTTTTGCAGTGTTAATTTTTATATAAATTATTGTAATTATTTAATTTTCTCTTACATATTTAATTATTAGAATGGTTTTTACTACGTGGTATTTCATAACAAATAAAACAATTGTGTCCTTAAATTTTAAGAATAATTTTTTTTGCTAATTTTTAAAAATATTTTTGTATGCAGAATTTTCCTAAATGACCTTGAAAAATCACATAAATGTAAAAATTAATTATATAAACATTTGCATTTTGCAGTATAATTTAATGCATAACGTAATATTATTTCTTTAAAGGAGAATAATATACCGGATGTTTTATTTAAAACTGTATAATTGATGTTATTTCCTATTAAACCAAATATGATAACTATTTTATTACTCATAAAATTTTCATTAGAAAATTTTTATAAGTAAAAATGATATGAGCCAGCAACTGGTATAAATAAATCGAAGTATTATATTTTTCAAGTTAAAGTGTCCTTATAAATTATATTTTTATTTGTAAAATTAGCACACGTTAAAAGTGATATTAAAAACTGTGTTATACAAAAGTTTAATCTATAATATAAATAAAAACGACATAATTATATTTTTTGATGTGGGTTATATGAAAAAAGTTTTAGCGCGTTATAACTTCCGTTAAGCGAAAGTCTTCCGTAATATATAGTGTTTAATTTTTTTTTTCGATTTTGACCTTAGTCAATGTTTTTGGGTATTTTTATACAAGAGGTTGATTTTTTATGTGATATATCTAATGTCGCGTTATGACAAACGTTGACATCTTCACTTTGTAATTAGCTAACCCAGCATGAAGTTTGCACACAAAGCACAATCTGTATTAGTGACAGTGACGAATAATATTATGAGTGACAATGACAACATGGAGCATCAAAATCCACATCTTATGAAAAATGGATTTCACATTTTTTTAACCTATTTAACTTAAAAAATATTTAAAAATATCATGACACTAAATAGAGCAATTTTTCATTGATCTTAAATTGCAAAATATTTTTTTTAATTTGAGCTATCAGTTTATAAAATCATCGTATTGCAATTGGAAATGTTTCATAACTGGCTAGCATATAAAGTATTTACTGACTAATCTGTAATTTTTTATCATGGCAGCTCAAATTTTATAATAACATAATTTGAAAGTACAATACAACCAACTTAGCGTGCCTATAGAAAGTGTTTTTGCGCAACGATAAAAAAGGACGTATATATATTTTTTGTTTTATTCTTAGTTAATTTGTTAATTTTAACATAGGTACCCCTAAAACTACAAAACTAACTGCCAGTACCAAAAACAAATTCCAGATTCGCGATTTTTAGCTACATTTAAATATTTATGCAAATTTTCAGATCAATCGGCCAAGATACAATTCTTTTAGTAACAATTTGTAAACAGGCACCACATAATAACAACATCAACTAATTAGCAAAATTAGTTGAAAATGGCGTAAAAAATCAAAACTAATCCGCTAAATAAAAAACAACAAACGCAGATATGTATAATCATTGAATTATTTTAAACATAACGCTAAATAATTTTTAAACACTTAATACTGTCCAAATAACAAACAAAATTAAATTAAAAACACTCCCCACGGCTCATAAAATATGTATACTGATCATAATCAAAATCGGTTTAGTTGTTTCTAAGTTTAATCATGACGCACATAGATATAGATATAGATATAAATTATGTATTTTGTTTTTGTTCGATATTAAAATTAATTATTTAAATTGGGTTATACAAACGTATTTATTTAAAAAATATTTAACTATTTTTGATATTTTGCAAAATCTTTTTTGATTCGGCAGGACAATTATGAGTAATACTAAATTAAAAAAAAACCATCTATTAAATCTTAGCATACTACATACTAGATATTATGTAATATAAAATAAAATTTAGTACTAGTAATCAATGGCATATAATTGTTCAGACGAAGCAAGAAGATTTTCCGAAATATCGTCAATATTAAAAAAAAAGGATATAAATATAGATATAGATACAACTTAGTGTCCTTAAAGGATTTTACCCGACAAACTCGTGGAAGCTATGCTGGAGAACAAAGAATCCGTTCAGTACCCAGAAGATCAATAGGCTGAATTATGAGTAAGAAAGAGGAAGAAGAAAGAAAGTCACGATAGACAGACCGGGCCGTTCTCGATGTAATGTAAACCTAACAGGTAGTTCCGAAACGAGCTTCGAGAAGAAACGAGGTGGTTTAGTGCGTATACCGTGATCGCACACCCCACACGGAACTTGCACACTACTGGGCAAGGGAGGAACTTTGCTCAATGTCCATACAAGTTTCTACCTGGCAAAAAAAGATATATATATATATATATATATATATATATATAGATATAGTTATAGATATAGATATAGTTATAGATATAGATATAGATATAGATATAGATATAGATATAGATATAGAGATAGATATAGATCCACCCGACAAAAAAAGACATAGATACAGATACAGATACAGATACAGATACAGGTACATGTACATGTACAGGTACAGGAACAGATACAGATATTCTGGGGATGTTAATAAATGACATATTCGTTTGCTTATCGGTTTTGGTTAATTTGATTAAACTTCATCAGAGTTAAAATGATGTCAATTAATAAAATTAATAAAATTTATAAATAAAAAAAACAGATTAGACACAAACACAATTAAAAGCTAAATACTAAACTAACAACATTAAAGCCATGAATACATCGAGTAATACCTACGAGATTGTGTATATAATCAAACATTTTATATGTGTAAATAAAAATAACTTGATAATATATAATAATAAAATTCATATTATTGCTATTTTTTTGCTACTACTTGATTTGCTTTCAAATATTCGTTTATATTTTATCATTCTATCATTAAAGGTATTAATCATATTATAAATAACATTTTGAATTGCTGGGGGTTGCAATGACTTTGTAAAATTTATTGATATTCTGATTTCGTTTAATATCCAGCATCGTTATTATCATAAAAAAGTGCCAATAGCGTTGAAAACTTACAAACTCCTATTTTTTTTAAATAAAAAACATAAGAAATCAATTATATTTGTGTGCAACATGTTTACGATTTCATAATTCTAAAAAGCGTTTACTTGCACTAGTAGCAGCTTTTTTAATATTTGATGTTTTAATCATATTTTTAGCACTTACATTATTAGATTTATTTATTTTTTATGAACTTCAAACGACAGTTACCTTTAAAAAAATGTAAATATACATTAGATAATTAGTTATTAATTTATTTATTTGGTTACAACTCGTAACTGATAAAAAATAATAATAAAATTTGTATAATTATAGAAAAATTGTGGGTAAATTTGTAGTTTGTACCTAATAAACTAAGTTTTTATATAATAAAAACATTCCCTATAGTACGCCATTGTTTTACAATGAATGGTATAATAACTATATTTATTATATTTTCAAATATATTTTTTATATAGATTCTACAAAATACGTAGTTTGTATTTTAATCTAAAAATTATATTTTTATGAAACATTGGTCCGTTTTTTATACAGAGACCTTGTAAATTTGCCAAAATTGACATTCTCACAACTCATTTTGCGCAATTATTAAACAAATAACGACTCTGATTGTAATATTTTGTTGGTGCCTTTTTGTTTGCGCATTTCTTTTCGATTGGGCCTTGTATATAAAATCCACTAATATTCAACATTTATTTTGAGCATAATGGATGATGAATCAAAGTACATCAAAGAATTCGCCCCGTTCTAAAACATTTCAAGTATTCAGAAATATTTAAACCTCTTTATGCACTAAGCCCCGTTGATCATGCACCGCTTCTTGTCACCTAGCACTATTTTATGAAAATGTAAGTGATGTACCTTGTTCATTCTAGTAAAATGTTGTAAGTCTTTCTCAGCATAATATAGAAGGCTTACATGCCTTACACTTTTTTACCCGAATGAATTACAAACTACAGCACTGTAATTTTTATAAAAAATAATTTTTAAGGGCTACGGCGTAACACCACCGAATATTTTTCTGTATAGATTATTTAGTCTACATTTTTTAATTTAAATGATTAACTGATTTTGAATAGCTGTACTTATGTCTGGAGTCGCATAATATTATTTGCTATTTAATATTAACATTTAATGGAACGAAAACTAAATTAAGAATGGTTATGAAAATAATCAATTTAATAGACTTTATAAATAATTTAATTAACATTATTGTTATTGCAAAACTAATAAAAAAATAATGATAGTTTTTTGCTTTCAATCCATTTCAGGCGTCTGCTGCATTTTTTCCACATCACTGACGATTTAGATGTCTACAATTTCTAAATGATTTTGAATTGCGCATTACAAGTATAATAAATATTACATCATAATAATTACATTCTTTAACAAAATCAACAAATCATTAAAGAAATCTTTGGTACAAATAATTAATTTAATAAAATGTTTTAAATGATCTAAATAACTTATTTGTTGCCATTCATTAATTCATTTTGTAATTTTTATTAAATGTTAGTAGTTATAAATTGAATGTAAACAGCGATTTCAATGAAATTGATATTTATAAAAGAATAATTGTAATAAATATTTTATAGAGTGATTTTATTAGAAATTGTCAAGTAATTTTGATTTATCATAAGAATCGCATCAATTGGTACTATATCAGAGCAGGAAAGTGCCAATAAATACGTCAAACAATAAATAAGGTTATTGTGTAATATTTATGAGTTAAAAATTTGACTGCAATAAAGTTAAATATTAAAACACATTAAACATTTATAATGTTCAATTTTATTATATAAAGGTGTAATGTAATTGGAACTTGTTAGTAGTATGTAGCAATGTTATCTCACTTTGAGACTACTGAAAGGTCGACGATGTTGGACAATAGATAATTAAATCTTATGTTCTCATTAATTACTAATATTGAATTCAATACTACAATGTATGTACAGTTGTAAATTTGCCATGATTGCAGTCGACGTTGTGTGATAGGTAGAACACTCTAATTAAATTAAACCACTATACGTAATACGTCTTTCGGATACATAAATGCGCAGACATCGGTGAAGCAACATTAAAATTAGATTGCTAATACCCGATATTGTTTCTAGATTAATATAAAATTAGTATGTAAAGTATGAATAATATTAACCACGGATGAATTCTGTGTAAAAACAACATGTAGCAATTAGAACATAAAAACTTTCAATTCATATGATGATAACATCGCATTACATATCATTCTTGCGTTGGATCATCAGTAACATCTTTAACCCATTTAATATCCTCGAAATAACAATCGTGGTTTAAATAAAAAGGAACAAGCAAGGTCTTCTTATTCTCTTATATGAGAAAATGGTAACATTTAATTTAATCTTATATCTCAATTAAACGCTTATTTGTAAAACTTGAATGAATAATAAAATTTGGAATTATGAGATAATAGAATGCATTAAATTCCCATAACAAAATATTTTAAATAATAATAATCTATAGAAAGTGTGATAATTATTATAATGGAAGTAAATATTATTTAAATTTATGTATTCATTTGTTTTGATTGGCTACTATATTATGTTTCAGGAGCTTATCTTGTGTCTACAACAGTAGATTTAGGAGCTTTTAATATTTTATTACCAGTAACTAATTTTATTAAAAGTATTTAATATCTTTGAGGCGCGAAAAGGAAACGGTGTATAACATTTACATATTTTACAATTATAGCATTCATTGCGTATTGCTATCGTAAGAGAAATATAGAATTTTATTAGATATTTTTCATTTTGCAATATTGTTTTGTATTTGTAACGAGACAATAACATTTCAAATTTAATAATAGTTAGGATTATGTTACTTATTACAAATAGAATAAACATAGATAATAAAAATAATTTAATTTAATTTATATCTATAAAACAAAGTTCGTTTAAACTATTTATTTTTTAATGTTATATTAGAACACGTCACAACTTTATAAACAGTGAAAATAACTGCAATGTCTCCAAAAATATTAATTAAAAAAGTAAAATATAGGTGAAGAAGCTGTAGTCTGGTGAATTTCTTTTATTTCAGTTTTTATTGATTCGTTTAAAAGTTTATTGACCTTGAAATTGAAGTTAATGTAGGTTGTAGATATAAATAAATGTAAGACATAAAATTTATCGTTTTAAACAAAATTCACACGACTAAAGCTTTAAAATAAAGCGATTACCATTGAAGTTTATACCAATAAAACAATAAATTACGTAATTGATTTGTATTAAAGTTAAAATTATTATTAAAACATATTATAAAATGAAATATTACAAATTAAATAAGAATCAATAAATAATAAAACAATTATTATTATATTATAATATGTGTACATAATTTTTATAATTGAGTAGACATTTACACAATACTTGCATTGTGTCCAAAAATCGTATTGATAGGATATCTCCAATAATGTTAGGTAAAAAATAAATAGTTACGGTAATATAGTATTTTAAAAACTATACATCGGATTAAAAAAACGAAAAACTAATTCATCAATATTGTTAAAAATGCTATTTGGTAATACAATTTTTCAAAAATTGTACCAAGCGCAGGGGGTTTGGCAAGGAGCAACTTAAAAATTTTAAATAGGAACCCCATTTTTTGCAAATTTGGTTTCTACGGAAAATATGCGTAACTTTTGTAACATTTTGTTAACACTTTTCATGTTGCGTAATGGATAGCACTGTAATCGGCAAAAAATAAAATTAAAAATGGTACGGTACTCCTTGGTTACAGATCCTACTATTGCGCAACAAGAAAATGTTAAATACCAAAGTTACGTATTTTGTCCCGTAGAATCAGAATTTGCAATAAAGATTATGTCAAGATTTCAAAGTTCCAACTTTTCACACCTATATCAGTTTAATTTTAAGGTACCCCATTTAAGTTGCCCCCGCCCCAACCCAAAGGGGTGATGCAATTGGGTTTTTTGTCGTTTAGTCCGTTGTCTAATTTTTTAAATGTGTTGTTGTCCCAAGCTAAAAAGATCACCCTGTATATTTATCGGAAAAATCATAACAATTGCTATCGCTCATTCGTGCAACAGTTTCGATTATTAATCGCCTTCATTAATAAACTAATTGACTAACTAACTATTAATTGTTAAGCACTAGTAAATAAAATTGTTGGAACTTGAAATTTTTGACTATTAATTTTGTTAATACTTTCATGTCAATGAAAATTGTTGCAATGATCTTAAATCAATTTAACATCGCAAAATTGTAAATATAAGTTTTATTAAATATTTTATTTAACTTTGCTTTATTTTTTACAATATTTTTTTAACATAAAACATTTCTTAAAAAGTTACAGATATTTTTTAATATTTGCGTTGTATGTCTAGCATTTTGCTAAGATTTAGCAACATTCATTTTAGTATTTTACGGTTAAGTTGCCATTTTTTATATTTATTGAATTTCAGAAAATTTAACAAATATCTTCATAGCTTTCTGAACTTGTTAACATTGTTAACATTGTTTAAGTAATGTAATTTAAATATTTATCTTTTGGGAAATTTTGAAAAGGTCAATATATTATTAGAATCGAACTTCAATTTGAATAATTAGTATATTTGCACATTAATCTTGCTAAAGTATTTGGAAACAAAGTTAGTTAAATAAAATGAGTAGTGTTATATATGTTTAGTTATAATGTATGTCCAGTATAGATTAAAAAGTTTTTAAATTTATTGCTTGAGAGAACAGTGGTACTTATCAGTGACATCAACAAGATATATAATATATAGATATATACTAAACTATAATAAAAGCAATTCACCGTGAAACGGTTAAAAATCGATATTTCTGCTAAAGAAGTTACTATTTGCGTAAATTAATTAAGAATAATGTTTTATTTGTACAGATTTTCAACTTGATTTATACCAAATTCATTTTAATATTTCTACGTTTATTTTTTGTATTCTTTATTTGTTTAAATTTTACATCATTGCCCCTAAGACTTCTGACCCAACAGTGGATAAAAAGTGGAATTAAACTTGGTCACATTTTTTGGAATCCAATTCGCGTCTTTTAGCTTGTAAGGCTAGTACTACTACTACGAGTTCTATAAAGTTTTTATAATCTTATTGTTTAAGTTAATAAACTTTTTCAATAGTGAAAGATAAAACGAAGTTCCTACCATTTTTGGTTTATCTTTGTATAAGGAAGTGGAGTGCTTTATGCAAAAATGATTTTTGGTAAAAAGAAGTTGCCTCGAGGAAATTAAATT
>JARJEC010009261.1:0-11542 GCA_030264575.1 Tachinus sp. AB-2021 | reverse complement strand
TCCATGAACGACCTTTAGAAAGATTTTTAGTAAATGACACATTAGACTAATAGTCCTATATTATATATTTTTGGCGCGTTTAATGGTATTTTCTACTTCAGCGCAGGTTATTGTAGGTCTCTCTAATGCTTCCATTCAGGAGGTGACCCTGCACAAACATCATTGAATAGATGGGTGATGTAGTTTTTCCATTCCTCTAGCTTTCCCTCTATGTCATTTATGGGTTTTCCTTGTGCATTATGTAATCGCTGCTTTCCTTTCTTTAAGCACACCTTAAGCATACACCTTTAAGCTTTACCTTTAAGCACACCTTTCTTTTAGCTGTTTCCTTTACTCTTTTATGTTCTACATGTTAAATGAATCGTATTTTGCCTCAAGTTCTTCAATCTCTTTGCATTGCTCGGCTAGATGTTTTACCTTTGCTTGCCGGATTTCGTACCATACTATTTTTTGGATGTCTTTATAACAGGCTTTATTGTTTTTCGATCTTCGTCGCTGTTCCATAAGATCAATTATGGCGTCTGTCATCCATTACTTCATCTTTGGACGAGGTGGTACTTTCAAGTTTTCGTGACATATTTTGCTTATTGTAATTTAATACCCTTCCAGTCTGATTCAACATCTTCTTCAAAAGGCCAGTACAAAGATTTATATAAGTTTATAGCTTATTATCTATAATAAGATTATATTCCAAAATCTACCCCATTAAAAATGTTGAAAATATCAGATACTGACAGATATTAATTAATCCAATTTGTATACATTGATGTGACACTGAAAGATATTAATTAATTTCCCAAGTTGGATTTGTTTATTGTATATATATTGCGTTGCTTTTCACTAGTGCAATTATCGCTGATTCTTGCGAATGTGCAATTTTCGCTGTAAGTTGAATTTGATTCGTCAGAAGTTTTAAATGCTTCGATATGATTGTTTTATAATTATAGAAGGAAATAGTCGCGGATATTTGATGCAAGTTACGCATGTTGTGATATGCATATATGTATGAACCTAAATGGTCATTACCCATAAATATTCAAGAAATGATAATCAGCCCAATCTTTCCTATTAAAAAAAAACAAACAAAAAACGACAAACCAAAAACTGCAGAAAAATTACGATCCTACATAACACAAAAATGATTCGCAAAGCAATCCTAACGAAAGAGACATATTACCTGAAAAAAAGAAGAAAAAGAACAGTTCTTCTACCGCAAGCAATAAACCACGCATGCCCTTTTTATTGTTCGTCAAATAGAAAAAAGTCCATCAAATGTATGTTTTTTGTCGAACTTCGATAGGCATTCAATCGAGTTAGATTAAATAAGAATGCTATAAAAAAAACGCCAAAATAACTAATAAGTATAATAAAAGTTAAATCAAAATCCAAACAGGATTAACGAAAAAAATAAAATGCTCAAAACGCATACAACAAAAAAATAAAAACAGTGTTATTACAACGTGGAAAACTCCGCCAAAATGAAAAAGTCGCTAGTAGCCTCTAAAATACTGATAAGATGCAAACTGACCAACAAAAAAACATTTAAAAATTTTGTTGGGTCAGTGACTCCGGAAAACGTGGTCATACATTCAACAAAAAACGCAATCGATTTCCAATTAGTAAAAACGTTTTTTCTACAAGCTAAAACTGTATTAACGCATGTCACTGGCTTCAAATTTTTTTCTACACAAGCTGGCAAGCTGTCGCTTCCAAGTTTTTTCAAACGACCATTGTACAAGCTAAAATGCAACGCCGCTTTCCATAAAGCCAATTTCGTTTGTAGAAAGTTTTTTTGTTCTTCTGTAAAATTAAGCAAAGCGAGTTACGCGGTGTTGTAGCGCGATGACCATTTGAAGACTTGCAGATTTGAGAGGAAAGCAGAATCCCAAAGAAAAGTGCTACAACTACTGTTGATGACCGTATAATCTTCAATTAGTGTGAGGAGTGAGAGTAATTAGAAAAAAAACTTGTGGTTCTGTTCACTGAAAAATCCTGTTTTTATCACCTGATCGCCGAAAAACGGTGCGAAGAAAAAACATGTTGAACAATATTTCGACTTAATAAGGGTGAAGTATCGTTGACAGACTTTTCACAAGAAGTGCATACCGACCCTTTATGGAAAATGGAGCGTTGAACGCATTTTAGTAGTAATAAAATATCTGGATAAAATTGCTATTCGTAGAATTAGCTGGCCATATTAATTAATCCCATAGAACAATGGAATGCAAGAAATTTCTTAAATATAATTAACTGAAAGCCACAACGATTAGGCTCAAAAAGAACACATACGATGTTGATAACAAACAAAAGTACAATTTAAAAAAGTAACACTAATTTTAACTTTTGTTATCTTCTTAAATTTAGTTACCAATTTTATTGTTAATTTGTATGTACTCTCCTACTATTTGCTACAGAATGTAGACCAAATACGATCATTATGTTAAAATATTGAAATACTAAAAATATTTTGGTGTGACCAATTTTTGCCGGTCAATGTAATAAAAATAAAAAAATTCTTGAACTATTAAAAAATAATTAATTATAAAAAGAATATTTATTTAGACATTACTAGTTTAGTATAATGTCTTAATTATGTTAAACGAATATACATTTAAAAAAAAAAGGCGTTTGGAAATTGCCAGGTATGGACAGTTTGTTGAATAAGGAAGCATTTCCAAATCCGATTCAAACTACGTTCAAATGTCTAGGGAACAGAGAAACACATGCGATTCATGTACCTAAACACCATACGTAGAAAACCATTGCAGGTTAATAGAGATATCTTATTACAATTGACTAGTTGACTCCTATCTTCTGCAGTTTCTATTGATGTTTGCCGCATTAATTGACGCCCGTGACATTTTGGCCAATGGTAGTACATTCATCTACTACTAAGGAAGTTATAGTCCACCATTAAAAAATATGTTTGAACTAATTTTATTTTCAAATGATTAAAGGAATTGATATACATGTGTTATAAACAACGTTTATTAATTGTATAAAAATTAAATTTGCCGGATTTTTAATTATGCATGTGGAAATAAGCAAAAAAATATTTTTAAAAAATAGTATTCTTAACCAAACTCAAATAGCTTCATCCTCCTGTGTGGATTACAATTATATGAAAAATTATTATTGCATAAAACGGTATTTATATTTATAAATACAGAAGATTTATAAAAAAGAAGTTCTCAAAAGTTATAAATAAAAAATTAAAGAAAAAAAGGTAATTTAATTGCAGTAGTTTTAAATAATCGATTAATTTTTTTTTCTACAAACGTCAAAAAAAGAAGAGTTCATGCATCACCATCGATATGCAAACTACCGCATTTTTTCACCGTAGAAAAACATTTCTTTGTTTCGCCGATAAGTGTGAATTTTTTTTTCATTGTTAACCGTGACGTAAAAATAGTTTCCAATAGTTTCCATACATTTAATACGTTAATAGTATTGAGAATGACAACGCCAGTTGTATTATATGACAAATGTATATGATACCTACGTGATATTTTGATTTAATTTCTATAATTGTATTTACATAATTTTTTTTTGCCGTTGTAGAAAAAATGTTATTTGTATTTCGTGGCAAAATTCGTGCTTAATGGCAGTTCGACTGTATTTGTTGTCTCAACCAAAATTAAATTAATTTATAAATAATAAACCATACATTAAACTTTTTTTCTTAACATCTAAATCAGTAACAATTTTAATTAAATATTAATTTATTAAAATGTCAGTTGAGTTTTCGTTAGTTATTCTATTAGTCTTGACGTATAAAGAAAACGCAGCTGATGTATTACAATGAAAATGATGTAATTAACAAATAAAACAAGAAGTTGCAACATGTAAATTAATTACGTGTCCACATGCAAACGAATTACCTTTGCAATCAATTAAATCCATTCCTTTCGTTAATAATGCAATTATACGATAATCCAATCGCTTTTTTCTTCTCATTTCTAATTAATCAAGTTTAAAAGAATGTTGTTTATAAGAGTTAGTTCAATCGAATTTGAGCTCTGAGAAAAATCAATTATCTATAAATTAATAACGCTAACAGTACCCAAGTATGCAATTAAAATTAATAATTGACTTGTAAAAAATACACTGAACATAATTTAATAGTTGTTTTCTGGTAGTAGTTCAAAGCGAATATATACAATTCCGAGCCACGTGAAAGAATGGAGAAAAAAGCGCGTGACCTTGCTACTGGTCATCATCTATAAGAACTCGATGACAGCAAAGTATTAGTGAGGCTTCTATTCATTTACATGTATCATTATGTTAAACGAGTATTGAATTCAGAACATCTGGTTATGGCCGGCCAGTGAGCATTTTTACAGACACCTTTTATAACTTTATGGCACGACTTAAAAGAATAGAAAGATTTTCTCCGAGTACGCACAATGCAGATTCTGCATATAATTAGTGAGACGTAGATGTAATTAAATGCACAGCAATGAAAAGGGTGTGCGGAGGTACAACTGCCAATAATACATTTTTATGTCTCGCTGCAATAATTTTATTATTATCAAGGTGCTATGTTGCAGCGCTCGTTTTACGCCAATAAAATAAAGTAATTAGAATGAAACAAGTTTTATATTTGATTGCCGTGTGTTTAATCAACATAATTATATAATCGAGATGTTTGAATTGTAATCAACGTATTTATTAGTGTGCGATTTTCTCTTGGAGCAGTAGGAAATGAAAGCTCTCGATTCCACCTGGTTTTCCAGGTGATTAACAATTCCAATCATGTTTTTCATGTGTTTCGTTATGCAACGTTGGCGAATTAATAAATTTATGAGAATCTAATTATTATTAGCTAAAGTAATTATTATATAACGAACGTCATAAACACTTACTCATAATTTGAGACGAATCATTTTTCTAGCAACTTCCTTAATACAAGCAATACCATGGAATATGAAAATAATTCTTATATACAAAAGCAGTAAGTTCATAAATTACAATTAGCATAGAGAATTATTAATTTGACGCTAGTCGTATAATAACTTATTTTATTAAATTTTCTTCTTAAATTTATATAGGAGTCTTAATATTTACCTTGTAGGCTGACTTTTTAAAACAAAGATTTATAAAAAATCAATTCTAATTCATTTATTGTTTGGACGTTTCGAGAACTAGCTATTTTCTTCCTCAGCTGGAAGGAATAACCTTATTAAAATTACATATACATAAGAATAAGAACTAATTTAGCTTACAAAGAATGTGCATTAATTTTTTAATAAATTTTCGTCATAAAAACCCAGCCAACAAGTTAATGTTTTATATGAAAATTAAAAGTTGGACGTCAATATTTAATATATTCATATAGGAGGGCTATTTTTTTAAAGTTCCGGTAAGCGGGAAAAACAAAAGGGGAAAATAAGAAAATATTATACACAAGATAAATAAAACAAATTTTTTATATATCTTATCACGAAAAATATTTATTAAACCGGACTAGTTTTGACTAATTACCTGGTCATCATCAAACGGTGATAGAAATAAATATGAAGCAAAAGAAAATAACAAGATATAACAAAAATAATAGATTATGGGTAATATTATTTTTGCTTCATACTTGTTTCTATCACCGTATGATGACCAAGTAATTGGTCAAAACTAGTCCGGTTTAATAAATATTTTTCGTGATGAGCTATATAAAAAGTTGTTTTATTTATTAAAATGCAATATCACATAGTAAAGGCTACCACTATTCAATTTATACACAGGAGTTACTCACATATGTGAGCTATTTTTCAACGTAGTAGCCACCGACATTCGTTGTAACGGGGCACCAATTTTTCCTCATACGACGTTGCCGCCTTGATTGCCAATCAATGTTGTTGTTGTGCACAAGTTTCCAGCTCCTTGTTACTGTTAAACGCTGGTTTCCTAACATTTTTTTATCTTGGAAAACAAATAGAAGTCGCTTGGTACTAACTCCGGGCTGTAGTGCGGGTGCTCTATTAACTACAATCCAAATTTTGTGGACAGTTCCTTTATTGTCTTCCCTGTATAACGTCATAAGTTATCATGAAAAAGGACAATGGTTGATGACAACATGCCTATCCGTTTGTTTTGCTCACGAAAACGTTTAAAGATTTTATAGTACACCACCGCAGTAATTGTTGTCCTACTGCCGCTTTGCGACAAATGTCTCAATGTCAGTAGTGGCGTCAATGTCGACGAACTACGTTAATCTAAAAATAGATCACATGCATGAGTAAGTTTTGTGTATAATAAAACTTTTTTATTTGTTTTTGCCGGCTTATCGACGAAACTTTAACAAATAGCACTCGTATTATAACCAATTACTATAGTACTATTTGAAAAATTGTTTATACATAAATAAATTGATAATAAGAAACAAAACGCATAAAAATTGAAAAGAAAACAATAAAACCCGCAAAACTAAGGAATATCTTAATCAATAATTAACCAAAACAGACAACTAAGTCAACATCACTAAAGAAATCAAGAAAAAAATTAGAGAACAAAAAGCACAAGTCATAAAAAATAATAACAAAACAAAAATATTAAAATAATTAGAGCAGAAATGCCAATGGCAGGTGCTAATATCCATATAATTTAAAAAAAATGGGAAGAAAACGTCACGGGACGGGAAAATACATTTATCATAAGATGCTATGCATTTTGATGCTCCACGTTGTCACTCAAGATATTGTTTGTCACTATTACTAATTTAGGTTGTGTTTTCTGTGCAAACTTCGTGCTGGGCTTGCATAATTACGAAAGTAAAGAAAGATGGCAACTTTCGTCCTAACGCACCATTAGATGTTTCGCATCAATAAAAAGAACGTTGTAACAGTATACAATAAACAAATCCTCCTCGTGTTTGCAATGTATTTGGCATGCGAAAACTAGAATATACAGGAAAAGAGACCCTACCGTTTCTAGAAAATGATAATAAAATTCTCTAAAAACAAACAAACTGGTATTTTAGCAACCTCCAAAAACAAGCAAGTTTTCGCAAAAGATTTAATACAACGATGCTTATACGTTTTTTACGGAATGGAAAGATTCCGACAAGCAATGACATTAGAGACGTTTGTCTTTGTATATTGCATGGGTAATATACAAAAAAAAGGTGCACCATTTTCATACATTGTTTTGAAATTTTATTTTATGCTATGTATCCCTTGTAAAAAATAATAATTTAGAAAGATTTGCTAAGCCCTACGAGCAACCTGTTACATAGTACCCAAATGTCTCACTTTGCCTATATAATGTGGCCGTTACAATTACGCCAGTATCGAATTCACCGTCTGCACATTAATCAAAAAATGTACACAAAACAATGTTTAATGCGCCAATAATGTTACGCTATCTTATTATATATATATAGTATATTCGGCAAAAAATGTGAGTTGTGAAATCGGCTAATTATTATTTTGACCAAGCTAGATAAAATATTGAATAGTCGATAAAGAAACGCTAAATGTTAGAAAAATTGTGTGTACAGAGTGGGCCACGGAAACCAAGTGTTTTTGAATTGGCTAATACTCGGCTATTAGAAAAGAGAGGGGTATGCGGCAGGTTACATTCCATTACTTGACTCGTAGCATTTTGGAATTGTAATTCTTACATTACATAGTGTTTTTGCGAAGGAAATGCACTTTAAAAGCAGATTGAAAATATGTTCGCTGGAATAAATGATGTCCATATTAATGGGACAGTCAATAAACAAAATTGCTAGACTGTTAAAAACCCGCAACAATTATACCGAAAACCGCTACATAGTGCTGAAGTAACGAATATTTTAACAAAAGACATTCACACGGTTAACACGTTTTTATCTCTAAGTTACAAAGCAAAGATATTGATAGTTAGCATTTGTGGTTTTTGAAAAAAAGGATTACGGCATACACCGCCAGAGTTTCCCAACCGTCTAATTTCGAAATTTGATGACCGCTTCTGTCCCCCGACTTAGTCACATGTGATTTTTGTCTATGATGGTACCTTAAGTCACGTATCTACGAGAGCAAGATGTGAGATGAATTGAAAAAAACGATCCTCCAACAAATCACTCAAATCAACAAAAACATGTTGGATAAAATAGTGGCTCACCTATAGTGGCAATACTTAGTATTGTGTATCTCTTAGGTGAGCGTAGTAGATAAGTAGTAGATTGATGCCTATAACATGCAGGGCACTGCTTGGTGATATCAGATATCACTTCTAGAGTTAAATTCTTAAGTGATGTAAGCGTAAGTAGTATATATAGAGGTGGACTCCTAAGGTAATGTACGTATAATTAGTACGTAAGCATTTTAAGAAGTAGTGATGCAATCACGGAAAGAAGTACACTTTAACTGATTTTTGTCTAATACGCTTGTACATACTAACCCAAATTTCACACTGTGTTATTATTCCAGGCCAGTTCTGTCCTGCATATACGTCTAGTTTCAAGACCCGGGGCCAAAAATAAAAATAAATGTTATAGTATTTTGCGCTCAACTAAAAATGGCATCACTCATATCCTAGTAATAATCTACTACTCTGTTTGGAATAAAAGTTTTTCAATCGATATTGTGTCTGATAACACCAACTGTGCTACTAAAGAATAGAATAAACATATTTACTAAAATACAAATTTAAAGTGGATTTTGCATGTTTTAAGAAAACTAAATTACAAAAGAAATATTATGTGAAGCACAATATTTTTAGTTTTCTTTGAATCAGAACAACGCTGGAGGTGTTAGGGGTGGCCACCCTATTTTTTTAGTTAGTCCCCTTCCCCTAAGCTAGCAGATGATACAGTAATTACAAATTGAAATTTGCACACTGACGGAAACAATGTAATATATTATTAATGCAATTATATTGTTATTTTATTTTCAAATTTATGTTACTATTAGAACAATCATTCGCATAAAACATGTTATAATTTTGTTGGTAAAATTGATGAATAGATTTATTATATTAAATTAAATTACTATATAATTAACCAGACAAATATTATTCACATGAAAGAACTTATATTATCTACTATAAGTTGACAACACAAATTTTAACAAACTGAACAAATCAAGAAGTGTAACTGAATCATCAAACCTATTTTAGGAAATTTATAATTTTATTGAACAAGTCATATTTTTAAATTAATAAAAGTAATAAATTTAAAAAAATTGTTTTTTATAAAAAAAAAAGATAAAATAAAATAAAAATAAGTGAACACAAAATTTCGTTGAGATTTTTATTTCTTAAAAAATAAAACCATTTTTTATTTATTTATTTCGCATTTTAAGAAAACGAAATTCATAATTATTATTATGTTTTTACACATTTCGATTCTTACATGTAGGATGGTAATTCAATCTTTATTGTAAATATTTTTTGTTTTGGATTTTTTTGACGTTTTGTTAGGTGACTTTTCCGATGTTTTTCCGAATTTTCGAAATATTCTTAACTTTTTGTGTCAGCTTAAAATGTTCCATAAATATTTTGGAATACTATTTCGGTAAGTTGTAAAAAAATGGGATAATTCTCAACCAAACATTTCAACTAGTTATGTAACATTGTGAAAATATTGTCAGTTAGTTAGTTTAGGTTGGCAAATCAAACTATTAAGATTATTATTGTCAAAAGCATCGTGTGGCAATATTTTTTATATTTTTTTTCGGCAATAATCTAACATATTACAATACTTTTGACAGTTTTCAAACAATTTTTCACAAACTGACATTTGGAAAAACCTTAGTTTATTTTATTTGCATATTGTAGTAACGCAAATAAAATAGAAAGAATTTACTTTATTTTAATTAATATAAATTTAAAACATGTTATTAACTAAGTTAATAATTATAAATTATGTTTATATAATATCATAATAAGCGTTCACCTAATTAGTGTCAATATAATGCAACATATATTATGCATTGAAATATAAAATAAAATGTCAGTTAAATCCAATTTTGTTCACACCTTCGCAGAGCGGGAAAACTTTCCGAAGCAACAACTCCCAGCACATGCCGTTACCCTGCAATAGTTTCAGACTTTAAATTAAAATAATTCAGCAAACCAGCGTTCGACAATTTGAAATTTAAATTGAAGAGCTAACAAATTTTATCACCTACATGTTACCGGTCTAAATATACCTTTGATTTGAGTCCGTATCCTACGCTACTATCTTACACGTAATGTTTATCGAGAAAATCGTTTAAAACTTTTTAAAAGTTTACACATTTAAATGTCGATATAAACATGCAATCGACAAAGGCGACCATTATAGTAGTACGGAACGGACCATTATTGCAAATAAATTAAATTTTAAATTTATTCAATATCGATTTAACACAAAAATAAAGAACATTTTCTTGCAATTAATAGTTTTAAATTGCACAAATACATACAAGTAACAAATATAGTGTATGTATATTATAAAGAATCGATGGAGGAGAATACTATGTTTTGATGATATAATTTATTTTTCTTGTCTATTGAACGTATAATTATGTAGTAATTGCTATAACTAGTTCACAAATTTTGTTTGAGTTTTGTTTGTATCCAGTATAACGTTAAAATATGCTTAATAACGTTAATAAACCATTTAATAGTGACTTTATTAAGTTGTGTGTGTTCTTCCAAAGCATTCATAATGAAAACCATATTTTTGTTATTAGTACAGTAAACGAATCTTGAAAAATGCCAAAAAAATGATCGTAGAACTCTTGTTAGAGTTACGCCTCATTTTTACAATAATCGGAAAAATTACAAAAATAAAAAGTTGTAAAAAACAAAACCATAAATGCAGTATCTTCTCTTTCAACAAATTGTAGAACTTGCTACTAAGTTTTATACGATTTTCAACAACAATTAAAAATCCAGACGCTAATTTTCGTAAATAATTTTGAAAAATCAAATTACATTAAATAACAAAAATTGTATTATCTCATTTTAAAATTGCCGCTATTTACTTTGAAATAGTTCCACTTTTGCATTGCATAAAATAATTAGAGAAAATGTCGGACTTAGTAACTTTTTTAAATGACATCTTCCATTTGAGATAACAAGTCTAACAATAGTATATTACATATCAAGAATTGTAAGTAGCATATTACGCATGACTGGAAAAATTGCGCACGACCTGCGTAGCGGTGAGTGCAGTAATTCCAGGAGTGCGTAATTGCGTTACAACTAGAGTTATGTACTATACATTTTCTACAACCACGTTTCTACGAATTAAAATTAACAAATTAATTCTTTTTAGTTAATTTCTAATTAACCGTAAATCCCTTAAAAATGAGAGAACATGTCTGATTTGTAATTTTTTTACATTGATTAATCATAATTGTATTTATTTATATTATTGTAACAGGTCGCCTAGAAACCACACTAGAAATCCAAACCGTGCGATCGCTCATATTAAGCAAGGCTAGTGTAAAATCCTAGTGTGAGGCGGCCGTGGCGTAGTGGCTAGGTGCAAAGCATGCTACGCCGGCAACCCGGGTTCGATTCCCGGTACTGACTTTCATTTGTTAAAAATATACGGTCGTCTCCTTCGCAAGGCAAT
>JARJEC010009228.1:0-21187 GCA_030264575.1 Tachinus sp. AB-2021 | reverse complement strand
TTTTTGTAGTTATTTTAACAGCTTTTAATTCTTTATTTATATACCTGCGTGTTCTATATTGTATTTATTTGTCTTTGATTTTTTCCTTAATCAAATAACATTCACTTTTTGTTAAATTAAAGTAATATTTTAATTAAAGAATTTTTCACAACTCACTTCGACTTCATTAAATTAATTTTTAATTATTTGCATAACAAAGACACAAGCAACAAGTTCTAACAGATGTTTTTTAAATATTAATTGCACGGAAAAAGTGATAATTAAAAAAATGTAATTCAATAGAAGCATAGTTTAAAGCTTTATTTATGCATATGTGAAACCGATTTTCTTCATATTTATTATTAAACACTCCATCGTTTGAGTGTAAATGGTAAAAATGCATGAATTTTAGATGCGGCATGTCGAGCCTTAAATCCATAGATGCTAGAAGACTGTGTATCATTTGCTGTGATCTGTCAATTAAAATTCATGTCAGAATTGTCAAAAATATAATTCATTTAAATTTACATTTGTGTTCATTATAAAAAATTGATAAACCACAACAATACGAATGAAATCAAATGAAATAAAATATTTGATATTCACTAAGATAAATGTTACAATACTTGTTGCTTCGTTCACTCATGTAGTAAGATTTATGTATATATATATTATCGTGGATAATAGCTATCGTGATATGCTCGTTGAATAAAATACTATTGTTTCTATTTGTCAGTGCAAGAAGAATTACTATTTGTAAATTGGCAATTACTAATCTCACTAACCCAGCAATGGTTGCTGAGTAAATAAGCAGAAGTTTTGGTCACATTAGTTTATTGAAAGTATTAATTAATATTTAGTTAAGCAAATTAAGTTTAAATATTATCTACATCAATAATAAAATTATTGTTTAAATTGTTCGGTTCATACAGGTTGATTAATTGACGGACAAATGCCAGGTAACTTTGTAGATAGTGCCAAAAAAAATGAAAATCTTAATTAGAAAATGCTAAAAAATTAGTACATAAATAAGATTTTCTTTTTTGAAAGCGATCTTCAAAGTTACCTGTTGTTTGTCCACCAATTAATTCCCGAAGTGTATAATAACTATTGTTTTACTATTTTTGCAAAAAAGACTTAAAGAGTCATTCAGATAGAGATTAGTGTAGTTGCATTGCAGTAATAGTGTTTAAATGAGACGGTCAGTATATTTTTGCAAATTTGTATATTTAAATTCCATTATAAGTACAAATCTAATAGCGTATTCCACTGGTCGTTCCGTGCAGCACTAGCCAACTTCTAAGAAGGATTTATACGTGGACCAACAAATAAAAATTTGCAAAAATACACCGGATGTAATATTTGAAATTATAAAATTTATGTTATTTCCAGTTACACCAAAAATGATATTTTTTCATATTTTCAAATTTTTAGTAGTAAAGCAAGGTCTTATACTGTATTTTAAACCATACAAATTTCATAAGAAAATTTGTTTATTCTAATCTAATTTTAGTTTATTTTTATTACCAGTTGACATGTCTACCTGAAGCAAAAGCACCTTCTACGGTGTGGTTGACTATTTTTTCACTCAATCTTAATTAATAATTCATACAGGCCTGAAATAGTTTTAAAAATAATTTTATTTTTGATAACTTGATCGGCCTATAATTACCTATGCCAAGCCTTTGGACTCGCGTAACAGTATGCCTATACATTTACAACAGTAAAATCATATAAAATCGCTTAATTTGTAGAAGAAAAAAAGTTAATTAACCTTATTATACAAAGAACCCAGGATGACACTTTAATTTATTATACCCTCCAAAAGTATACTGAGTAAAATCTAATCCAAAAACCTGTTACTAGCCCAAGGTCTAAATAAATCTTTCAAATGAATACAAATTTTTCCTGTACATATAAAACTTAAAATCCCAATTCTGCAGTCATGATATAAACCTCTCACTTATAGATAGAATCATTCTTTAGTATGTGGTAGTAAGGTCTAAGTCACATTTTTCAGTTTTAGGAGTAATTGAAGAACTTAAGTCATATTTTTTTAAACTTTCAAATGAGTCATTTGAGTTTATTGATATTGTTGTTGTCATTGATTGTTACGATTAATGTTATAACATTATTTTCATACCATACATATGGGTTTAACGGCACACAGGACAAGTAAACAATTTTATTTTAAAATATAACCATTAAATCTTATTGTTGTTTTTATTTTCGTAAACATTTCGGGACTTCACGTCCCTTCTTCAGTACTACAAAACAATTAAATAATTGGCGTAACACGGACACACAAGTAACATATATTTAATGTAAAATAAAAAGTGACATGACTCACCTTCAATAAAATCAAATAAATAAATAATTTTAGCTAACATAACTTGTTAGGCTAAAGTAATGTCAACACTGTGACACATTGTTTCAAGAATTGACATTAAAAAACAATTAAAATTGAAGTGAATTCCCGATCAAACAACAACGGGAACATCTTAGCGGATATTGGAGAACAATATTATATTTGCTATTTTCTTCCTATCGAATATGAAATAGATTTATTTCTCCGTGGGTTATTTTGTTCAGCATTATTTAAATAAAAATGTATTCCAATTTCAATACGAATGACATGGTTTAAATTTATACAGGGTTGTGCAGGTTGAGAGAAGCAGAAATATTTAAATTTTGTTTTAATATATTATGGTAAATAACATTGAGGTGCTATGGGTCCGTTTTGAAATTGCATTTGAAGTTGTTATTGATATATAGCAATTCGCTGATAATTCTTTTTTGATAATTAGGTTCTATGTCCAATATTGTTGTGGCGTTGAAAATAAATATTTGACCTTCTAATTTGTGACTGGATATCCCAGTTTTGTTACAAAAATTATTGCAATCTCGATTATGTTGACTGATTCTATTTTTAAGCAGATGACTTAATTGTCCTATGTATTTGATGGATCAATTGTAGCAAGGAATGCAGTATACCCTGTTTTTCTTTTCTAATATGGGGGAAGGATCTGTCAAATTTGAAAGAAGTTGACGAAAGGTTTTTTCTGGTTTTTTTCCTTTAATTTTTATGATTATTAGTACAATAACTTAATCTGGTATGTCAGAGGAAGTTCTGTACAGGGCTAAAAAAGTCAGGCAGCGGGACACGATGTAAAACCACAGATAATTATATATAAATAGGTGATTCTATATTGTGTATATTTTTTGTTTACACTAGTTTTAGTTCAGAACATAGTGTCACCAACAGGAGTGGGGATGTACATGGTGCACGTAACCTATTATAATAGCAAAATTGAAACGCCAAGTTTAAAACTCTCAGCGACAAAAACAAATGATATAATGCTATATCACCGGTTAAAACCCATTCAACTGACTAAAGGCGTCTGCAGAATAGCCTAAGAACGTAACAAAAACGGTACTGGGACAGGAACGAACATGAATTGGTATCACAATTGCCCGTTAGCATAATTTTCATAATAAAAGACAAATTTATTGCTTACTAAATATGTCCTATTATTAAATATTAATCATTTAAATGAGTTTGATGATGGTGATCCAACAAATTGTGTAAAACTAATAAAAACCATGATTTTCATTTTTGTTTACATTATTACTCTGTGCTGATTGGCTATGGGTCCATCCCAGTAAGCAAAAGTTAATACTTGGCGAAATCTCCCGTTCCGATCTCGGGCGACCTTGAAACGTTAGCTTATTGTGCACGTCAAAATATGAATACATATAATTCATATCTCTCGTTTCCGTTTCATTTCCGTGCTGATCTCGGGCATTTGTGCAGCCGACTTAATATAAGAAAAACTATAAACTGCCAAAAAAATTTAATTTGCTCCATAATTTACCTTTTATTTTAACCCGCCATAGGTCGCTAGATAGAAATACACGCCATTGTTCGCACGTAAGCACATTCTCTCATAGTAGTTTCTTAGGGGTATAACTTAATAAAATTAAGTTTAAATACATGAATAATTATTGTTTAAATGCATTATTTAAAGAAAAAACTCATAAGATACTATAATAAATATTTTCAATAAAATATTAAAATAACTGTATAAAATAACAATACTATAAATGTGATTACTCAATCTTCGGTATCTTTGTCCATAGCAGGTTAATTTGCTATAAAAAAAGTTTAAAATCAATTTTTGCAGCATAAAATTATAAATGCAAAAAGAATAATACACCAGCAGGAATGGTAGCTATGTGACAAAAACACTTATGTCATCCTGTATTGCTTATTGTAAACTAACTGTGGGCTATAAAAATATAAGAACTAAAAAAATCGGCAACAAATAACGATTAGTTAAAAATAAGTTATGTGTTTTACAAAAAGTGTGAGAGAAAATGCTATATAGCGACCAATACCGGTTTAATGAGACTTTTGTGAAACAGATGGCTAAAAAAACAGCTGCATCAGCTGATTGTGAAAATTAGAAAAGTTAGTGAAATATAAATAACAATATCATTGTTGATGTGTCATCTGATGTGATTTCCCGTGTGCAAGGACAACATATTTAATCACTTGCTTAGCTAAACCTCTAAATAGTTTTACTGTTGTACAAAGTTTTAGAACAATTTAATTAATTCTCATGAAGAAAACAATACTAATTTCAATTTATATGTCAAACAGTGTTTTTACAAAGTTATGCAATCTTCAGTACACAACTTGTTGGTTGGATGTTTTGTTTTTTGCTAGAAATCTTAAATAAACAATAATTATGGATCAATTTTTTAAGGGACAACGTTTAAATAATTTAAATTATAAAAATACTTGTCGCTATTAGGTGATTAATTAAATAATAATAATAATAAGAATAAACTTACGATGATGGCATCTCGAATATTTTTCTTAATGTCTTCTATTTTCTGATGTTTTTCCCTATCACTAAACCCGTTGACGTGCAGGATCCTCATCTGCTTAACGATTGTCGATTTTCCAGATTCACCGGCACCTAACAAAAGAAGGCGGTGCGTTGCCCGGTACACTTGCTTGTCCTTCTGGAGCTGTCTGTTGATTTGGTCACTAATACGTTTCCGCGAGCGGCTATCATCACCGGCATCACCGGGTGGTGAGTCTCTGTTTCCGAAGCAGCCCATGGCCGCCAGGGAGGACCACCAACAACCGGCGCCCTTCTCGGCGGCCCCGGGGCCGCACTCTGGGCCCGTCGCCACCGTGGCTGTCGTCGTGCACGCACAACCACTCACACCCGTAACGGCCTCATCATTAAACCACTATTATTAAAGCCGTAAGAGATGGTTGATAAAGGGATGTTGTTTTGTTTGGTTAAGTGTGGTGGAAACAAGTGAGTTTTCTGATTGGCTGACTAGATTTAAAATACACAGGAAAAATGTAAAAATGGCACCACCATTTATTATGTTTGGATATAACTGACACACTCACAGGTTATTTATACTTTATGATCACCAGAAATAGCCTAGACTTAGCGAGGCAGATATGCATTACTCTCCAACACAACACAAAAGTCTATTTAAAAATAGAACCTGGCCGAATTTCGCTTTTTTTGTATACTGTTTTATCGCTCTGTTCCTCTGTCGGTGTTCCGAAAAACTACTTGATACACCCTGACAGTAAATCGACTTATCCCTTCTCGGTTTTCGCGCCCCGTTCACTGCCGCTTCGTGGTGTGGATCAGTCCAAGCATCCGGGACCGGTTCGCGGCCACGAGAAACGAAAATCGCCCGTCACAAGAGCACTAAGCGAATTATTTCCGAGTCCTGATGACAGCGGACAGGTGAATTGAACATGTCCGACCCGACAATGTATCGCTCGTGACGTATCGGTTGTTTACGTACATGACGGCGCATCATTGCGCTGCGTTGCCGGGTCGACTCATTCGTACCTGCTGCATATAGCGACTCATTCCAATTGGATTCATTCATTAAAATGTACAACCAACCGGCTGGGAATTATCACATGCACCAAAACAAAGTCAAACTTTTGCGTACAATTAAACTTTTGCCACGTTCATTTTTGTAATTAATTTACTAATGACGGATTGCAATCAATTATTTAAGTATGTAAATAATGAAGCTTTATTGGAAGATTACACCTTACGAGTATTGTCAGCGACACAAATTAATTATTCACAACATTCTTGATACAGCCAGCAACTACTGGATTATACAAAACAGTGGACTTGTATAATCCAGTAGTTGCTGGCTGTATTATGCATTATTTATAATAGCAGTTGCCACTTGCATCAATTAGCTTGTCTCACTTGTCTGTAGTTTTCATAGTTCATTCATTATTTTTGTTTAGTTTATTTACCAGGTTACATTTCCGGTAAATGTCGAATATCTCTACAAAATCGAAAAGTTGTTAATACCTTTCATCAATACCATCAATGGATGTTAAGAAATCTTTTAAAATGTGGAAATTCAATAAAAATTAAAAAATAAATTTCCTATAAAATTTTAATAAGTAATGCGTAAAAACATTGAGAAAAAATCAAATGTCTAAATATTTTATAATGTGAATGAACATTGCAAAAATTCTTATATAAAATAGAAAATGTTGAGAACAAACGAAATATAGGAAGATGCTAAAAATGATACAATATTAAAAGAAATTAAATAAAATATTTAATTGTTTCACACGGATTTCTGTTTCTTTATATTTTGACCAGTTTAATATTCGCTGTGTTGTTACACGTTGATCAATTATTTGAAATTTTTTTGTTTCAATGCAATGCGGAAATCTTTAAGCTGCACTGATGATCTTTTATGAAAAGAGAAACAACTGTATGCATTTGATTGCTGTAGCTTATAGCTACTTTAAATGAATAATTGATTGTAAACCATTTTAGTGTTCCAGATAGATTTCTGGTACTTTATATTCTTCATGCAAGAAAAGGCGTACAACTATATTTATGTTTCAGAAATTTGACAAAAATGTCAATCATATTTTACGACACGTCAATCAAAATTGTAAATAATCACGAAATGTGTTTTTTTTTTCAAAATTTCTTAAATGAGTGAAGTAACTAAAGAAAATATCTGGAAGTGCAACTATGTTTTCAAAAGTGTCACCAAACAAAAATGCAAAAATTAAATTTAGAAAAAAATTATTATCAAAGGAAATCGCAAAATGTTGAAATTAAACAAAATTTTGCATACGTTTGGAAAAATTTAAAATAAAATACAAAATGACAACTGATGTGATATATTGTTAGAAAGTGTGGTGTATATTTAAAAAAATGTTCAAAATGTTTTAATATATAGAGACAACGTCAAGAACTTAATTTTAGAAAAAAAAATCAAAATGTTTTTTGAAAATGTAGCAACTGTTTTTAAAATGGTTTCAAACCGGTTTGAGGACAAAATTGTTTATTCCAACACAACTGAGTAATTTTGAACGAAAAGTTCATCGTTCACGCACCCACCTACTGTTTGGGAACTAGTTTGAAGACACTGAAATCGGTTCCTCTTGTCTGTACCAAAACTTAGGATTTTGATTGCGATTAGGATCGGTATAACCAAATAATTCAGAACTCATTCGTAACCTATCCAAAATCAGTTTGGAAAATGTGTGTTGGAACAATACTATCGATAAATGTTGACCATTTTCTGAAATTTACAATTATTTTAAACATGTAGAGGACAAGATAGGCCTTTATCTGGAAAAATCTGAAATTAAAAAAATTTAATTATGCTCGTAATTACAAAAAAAAAATTATAAAAAAATTGGGCTAGTTTGTAAGTGGTGGAAATCAAAATAATCTAATAAAATTCCGAAAATTATAAAAGTTTCAAGTTAAACTCTTGATTACAGAAAAAATAGTTAAAAAAATATTTGTAATAAATTACAATAGATTTTAAGGGGTAGAAATAAAAAATTCTAAAACTTGGAATATGTATAACAAACGCCTATGCCCTAACGCCCTTATGAAAAATAGCATAAAATTCTAAAATACAGTTAGGTTTCAGGTAATTAAATTTAATTTACAATTCAATTAGCCATTACCTTCAAAATCGCAAATTTTGTAAAAAAATCTACAATAATTACGCATTATAGCCGGGCAAACAAAATTGCTTGATCGGGCTCGACACATTAGTAGAAGTGTACTTGTTTCTAAGAAATCACTGTCTTGCGCAAGAATGATCATTACTATCTCCTAACCGTTAATCCTTATATGCAATAGTTAATTTTTTAATTTTTATTTTGCGACTATAATGTTTGTACATTAGGACAAAAATTAGCACAAAAATCCGGACGCACTTCCAGCAACAAGAAAATCTAGAAGCAACACTGTTTAAATACATTAATCAAACGTGTCATCGCAGGTTATAAAAATTATTTTGACATATCAATTTAATGACAATTAACCTGAAAATTTTAAACTTCAATTCGATTTTTGATTGAGAACACGTTGCCAGTTTTATTTAATTATAAAATAAATTATAAACAGATTCCATAGAAATGTACACAAACAATCTTGAAATTTATGTAAATTCTAAATTAAACAATCATGACGTCATCATGTAAATTCATTTAAATTTAAATCAAATCAATTATTAATACAATAACATGAGTTCAAAATAAAATAAAACGCATCTATTACGGTCATAAATTAGGTTATAACACTCAGAAGTTTTATAGCCCTCCGTTTTGCATCGGGTTTTAAATATTTCTTCGCGCTATAATCCGTTTGTTTATGCCCTTAATATAAAAATAACTATAATTACATTTCAATTTTGAATTTTTTGCTAGCATTTAGCCTTTATCTCACTGTGGGGCGTCGAGAAATGTTGTAAATATTCTGAAAATGAAAGGAAATGTTTTCAAAATATAGCAGTTAAAAAACCTATAACTTAAATATAATTATATATATATATATATATATATATATATATATATATATACATAAAATATATTAACTATTTCTCATTGAAACGATTAGATATAATTAAACAAATTTAAATCAACATGTTTATTTTATGTTTCATTTTTTTTATAGTAACAGGTGATGCGCGTGGAATTATTGAATGAAGCCCGTTTGAATATTAAAACCTCACCGCACACGAATTTCGAGTTATCGACAAGTTGAAAAAGTCCCCGTGTCTATGATAAGGTGCGGCAACGTCGCCGTCGAAAGATCACGGGACATGCGCATCGCGCGCCAAACACACCCGGCTCCGAAATTTAAATCGCGTCCAAAATAAATATACGCACGGGGCCAAATTATAAAGTACGCAAAGTTAAAATGGAACGAAATAATTAATGTCTTGCATTTGGCAACGATAAATTTGCTTCTGTTATATCACTTTCACTAAATATAACACAATCCTGTCAAACGGTTATGTGATTACGCAATACGATCCTTACAATATTTTTTCGTTTGTTTTCTAATAACAAACAATTGTTGAAAGTTTTTATCAATTTCATTGTATTTCTATCAAAACATTATTTTAATTGGCACTGATGTAATTAGAATTGGTCATGCCAATTCATCCATCTCAATACAATTTCTAAAGTATTGACAGGGCTGGCTTCAATTTTTTTTAGCTCCATGCACAAAATATTTAAATTATTGTTATCAAAATTTATTATACTTAAAAGTTTACACAGATCATTTAATCTATCAGAATATAAAAGTAAAATATCGATGTTTGAGACATTTTAATTTTTTTGGCTCCATGCACAAAATATTTAAACTTCAATCTCAAAATATATTAAACCTAAAAGTTTACGAAAATTAATTAATCGATCAAAGTATATAAATAAAATATCAATTTTTGAGACATTTCAATCAAGTATTGAGCAATACATTATTTTTAAAGCAATGTATTGTTGACTGCTATTACAGAGGTTTTTGGTTCGAATTCGGTCAACGCTTACTTTGAGAAAAAAAAAACTGTAGGTTCTATTCACTGTGTAGTTGTTACGTGCATGTTAAAAAAACCTATTCAGTTGGATTTCTAAATTTAAGGCAAAACTTTTAGATCTGTGCTTAAACCACACAGGAGGCTTGTTTTAAAAAGTGTTATTTTAACACAAGTTATGTTTATGATGTAACACTTAAAATGTTATAGTAGGGATAGGCTATCTTGTTTTGTTTCACCTACATATCGCGTGGATGTCGCTTACGTTAAAATAACAAATTTCAAAACTTGCCCCACTTTTGTAAAACTTTGATTACAACATCTACAACTACTTTATTTTATTAAATTTTCATTGGTTAATCAATCAGATTATAAATTATTAAATATGACCCGCAACACACGACACGTGGACGACGAAACACTACTTACAACCCACCACACACAAACAACCAACAATACTAATGTAGTAACCAGTATTAATTATACCCGCTGTATTTCAAATAGCAAACACTTTCCGACCACCGACCACTTGTGTCTGTGTCAGACACCGATGTGGTTATACTCACGTTTAAAACAAGCGCGGTCACCAGTGGCTGTGTTCTAGTTGTGGCGGTACGAATCACTCATCGACCATCAGTATCAGACACTGACCACCGGTAGTCGGAAAGTGTTTGCAATCGTCACTTGCAATTGACACCGATGTCGGACACAAAGTGTCTCGTGGGTAAAGGCTACAGTTCTGACACTCAACGACAAGATTAATTGTATCATTTTGTCGTAATAAGAATTTCACATTGCTTTTTTTAATTTAAACTTGTTTTCCTAGCAATCAGTAAAGATCTATTTGTGCTTAATTTGATCTTTTACTTTAGAAAGCATCCGGTACCTGCAACTAAGGAGCGTAGCTGAACGCGCTTTTTATATCAAGTGTTATTAGACGACAAAACAACTTTCTCTTTTTTGCTTAGTTAGCTTGCTCCAAAACTCTTTTTAAATTAACGATTGTTGTTTATTTGTTATTTACAAATTTCTATTATGTGGTAGCTAGTACTCTTTTTTCCTAAAGTTCTGTCAGAATTCTCTTTTAACATTTGCTTTTTGATTTCAAGCTTTTTCTAAAACCTTGGCTACTTTATTTCATGTCGTGTAAATTTCTTACTCTTGTGCAGATTATTTATCATTTTTAGTCATTCCGTCGTTGCAGTTTGATTCATCACGTTAACAACTTCTATTCTGGTGCCTTTAAACACCAGCCAATAAGATTCTCCTTTTCCTGATCTCCTCTTTCTGGATAGCGGTTAAAAATAGAATCCTTGAGTAAAGATATCACCCGAAATGATTTTCAGCAATATTATAATAATTATTAAAATTTATTTGATAGATCAGTTACAAAACTCTAGCCAAAACAAAAGTTGCTAGAGCGTATCGGGGTTGTTCGAAAGTCACCTTATAAGCTGTTGGTTTTATTAAAACCCCGCTATCACAAGTCTCAGACTACCGTTAAAAAGTCCAACATGTTGAATACGTGAACAAAAACTTACGTCAAAGTAACGAGTAGTGAGAATTGTTTTTTACATTTGTGGACAGCCAATCAAATCGTAACGTAAAGTATAAATCGTACATTGACTAGAACTGTGGGTGAAAGATTATCTGAAAGTATAAAAATTAAAGTTATGTTTGACCGTCTAATAAGAAGAATGATGTACGAGCAGGAATGGATAGAACAAGAAAAGTTGGAATCAATTCATACAAAGTACTGGAGATGGGTGCTGAGCGTAATATAAAGAAACACCAGCGTAGATTATACTGAAAGATAGTAACAAAGATAAATTCAGAGTATTATAGAAGCTGGAATAAATATATATATATATATATATATATATATATATATAATAGAGAAAATGAAAGTAAAAAGGGAAAGAGTGGGGCTACATAGAAAAAGCTACTATAATAGGAATGGATATGCAAGTGTAGAGCAGAAAAGAAGTGGAAGAGATTTCTATGGGATGAAATAGTAGAGATGGATGCACAAATACAAGACAGATTTACTCTAGTGAATGAATCTAGATACAACGCAATTATAAAAGAAGCCATGCTACCACTGTATCCAGAGAATGTTAAATTTAATAAAAAAGAAAAAGAAATATTGCAAAGTTCAAATGTGGAAATAAGGAGAGTTGCTAAATTTTGGACGAAAGAAGAAAAAAGTATGCAGACTATGTGGAGAAGCCAAGAAAGTCTTTGAACATATGTTAACCGAATGTAAACATTATTGTATAGTGCAAGTTAGAGCAGACATACGGGATTGGAACAGTCCCAAACACACAAACAAATAGAGCTGTGTCTATAAATGTACAGTATTGGTGCATATATTCACTCTCAAGTCTAGTTGCTAGTCTGACTAATTGCTGTCGGGCTGTAATTCGTTTGAAAGAGAAACCTACTTAATAAAATGTAATCAGAAAACGATACTTAACGCGACTTACTAGAAAAAATCATATACTTTTTTACATAAAATGGTTTATCTAATATGGTAAACTCTGTGTAATAACGACAAACTATATTTTTTTAATAAACTATAGCCAAAAAACATAAAAATAAACAATATAAACATTAAAAACTAAATACTATTAATTAAATTTTTAAATATTAATAATTAATCAATAATACTTAATAATATTAATTTTTAATGATTGAATGACTGATAATTGCTTTTTTGCTAATTTGGATTGGAATTTTGTTTTTTTCTGTTTCCACCAGACAAATTAATTTTATTACAAAATATCCTTATACCCCACTTGCAACTTATCAACAGTTTTCATACTAATTTTTTTTATGTAATCGATTAGTCGTCTCTTACCCGACGCACAGATTTACAATACTGCTTAAATGAGTGTATTTGTTGTTCAAACTGCCTGTTGAGTGGTGAAACAAATGTTAACACTGACAATAGCAGCAGACTAGCTGGTAGCTGGATTTCACATAATCACTCTTCCCTTTAGGCGACGCGTATATAATATCGTTTCACCACGACACTTGTATATTTATTGGATCCGCATTCGGCTGAATCCAGTCTCGAATTCGGCCTGATCTGGCTTTTATTTTTGGTTATGATTTCGGTATAGATGAACTCGGCTGTATATAGTCTTGAGTTCATTGATATTGGAAATTAGTATATGGAAAAGTGAAAGGAATAAGAATAATTTCAATACTTTATTACGAAAGAGGGTCGATGTAGTTCTGTAAACATAAAATTTATGCAGAATAATATATTTTTTAGTATCAATGAATGAACATAGCTATACCTCCTATATAGAAACAATGAGAATTAAGTACAGACTAGATAGTGACGCATGGCATCTTAAACTAACAGCAAGTCCATTACATGGGTTCCATCTAAGGGCTAGAAAAAACATATGTACAGATTCCTAAATAATCTCTTTCTCTCACTCACTTGCATATATGCACATATTATTATTTTTCGTATATTATGTACCGTAATATATATCACCTAGAAAAACTGAAATCTCATTTATTCTACTAGAAATGAATATCGACACACTGGTCACCTTCACAAGGCTCCCTAATTACACTTATTTAACACATTTATACTCAATAGATTATTGCCAAAACACAATCATATTTATATGACCTTTTTTTGTTTTGCTCGGCAAAATTAACTGCAAATAATTATCACAACTGCGAAAATTTCATTGACTAACAAATATAATATAGGTACAAATAATTTTTCCTTTTTAATAATTTAATCCTTACTTTCATAAATATTTATTATTTTCAAACTGCTTTACTAAAATGACAATATTTGACACAATTCTATCATGTCAAATATCGTTGTTTGTTTTCACTAAAGACTTTTTACGAATGCACCGTTTGATTTGAATTTATTTAATTCGATTGTGAACAAGAAAATGTTTGTTGTAAAAAATCGCATTTTACCAAACAATCAAAATGGCGCATTCCTTTTCGTATTTTATTAACAACCAATAGATATATTATCATTTCCTTTACAAACAGTTAAATACTTTTAGCACAATCATTTTTTATTTCATCTCGTTAACATTTAATATAATTTAATTCCGAGGAAGGCGTGTACCGATCTTAATACTGACCATACTTTTCAATTTAAATAAATGAGCATTCATTATATTCGAATTCCTTCTTCGGATTTTTCAGATAGAAATTATTAGAGATCATACATAATTAATCTTTCATTGGACTCAAACTAAGAAATCAAACAATAAGTTCTTGAGTATTTTACTACTTAAATTAACTGGAAGTATTAAAAAGTAAATAAGTAATATTATATTATGTTTTTTTGTTTCTTCAACCTTCAATTTAAAAAGTTTTTTAACTGATTTATATTTGATCTTAATAAAATTATTATAAGTATCTATTTGAAAACACAATATTATTTCAATAAGCATATTTTCAAATATAACTTCGTTGTGATACCAAAAGTAATTAAAATTCTACTTTAAGTAAATGCATATCAAGTATTCAATTGAAAATATAGACCTGTTATATTGCCTTGGTGCTACAAAGTCTGATTGAAATAGCATTCTGCAAAATTTATTTAAATCTTACAAAATTTATTACAAGTTTTTAGTCTCTTTTTTATCACATCTTTACTCTTTCGCTGAAACACAATTCATTAAAATAAAATAAAAATATTAATTATTATTGATAGTCTTCGTTTGAGTCCTCATTCGTTTTAGTGGCAAGCAAATAAACTTAACATTAATAACAAAGCGGCATATAAATTGCTCCCGAAAAAATATTGCAACGTAAAATAAAATAATAAGAGGAATAAATAAATATAATGTCAGATTCGAGTAAATCAGGAATGTAAAGCTCTCTTTTAGATTCACAACATTTGTGATTTTCGACAATTGCACAGCCATTTTATAATGCGGGCGTTCCTCTCAACGATGGAGGGCGGCTCACTGGGTCTAAATGCCGCCGTCGGGCAATACTCCACGTTATCTATTGGTCTGCTCGAATCAATCGTAGAGACGTCTGAGAAAAAGACGGGACTGTCCGACGAGCGGCTGGTGCTTAACATATCTTCATAGCTGTCGCTTGTAAGGCCTAGGTGCTCGAAGAATTGCTCGAGATGGCTGATTGGTGGTTCCGGTGGCCGCCAGTATCTGTCGCTTATATCCGATTTAGATCGCAATATAGGCCTGTCGCGTTTGTAACGCAAACATTTCTGACGTTTGAAGGTGGATGGTGGTGGGGGGTAGCCTTGTCGCGTTCGGCATTCAGGTTCCTGGCAACAGTAATACGAACTGCCGCCGCTGTGTTGCGTACTCGAACCGGAATCTCGTCTAGTTTCCTGCACAAATAAAAGCTATATAGGAATATTTGATTGGCTTATTGTTCGGACAAAACACCATAGCAAATATATCAGTTGCAATAACGGTATTGTGCCTTTAATATTGATTGAAAGTCGTTTGAATTTAGCTCGTCAATACTTGTATCTCTGGACAGTAAACTATACCAACGTAACTAACGGCCGCGTTATAGAGGCCAAGCAAAACAAATTTAGTTTGTTATGCAACCCGCCGCTCAAAGGTATAACCATCTTTTTCTAACCTATTAGATCTTACGATGGATGAAAAAAATGGAATAAATACAGATGAACAAACCTAACGCTATCGCTATTTCATTTGTTTGCCCATGTCACACTTTTGATGCGACGAATGTTTTAACGGGGCTTTTCCAGTTATGTCAATATGCACTACCTACCATTCAGGTCAGTCACTGAATTATATCTAAAAATCGTAAAAAATAACGAGCTTCAGTGTTAGAAAGAGATGCCTGCGATACGATGCATACACCGCTCATTCTGACGCAATATGTCAAACGGAAGCGCGCTGCAATACAATTTTTCTTAACGCAAAATATTAATACTAGACGCGCGGTACATGACACAATGCGTATATATATATATCGTATGCAGCGCGCTTTTTCTAAAAGCGCTGGGCCACTGGGGTAACACTAAACAAAATGCGGCATTATACTTGTTTCCTAGTGTTACCATTGACTTTATGCCATACATTTTAATAATTATTTTTGATTGTTGAGGCGGATACTTGTTGAAACTCCATTGTAACTTCAAGAAAACACAGGTGTGTAAAGTTTCAAAATTATATTTATTTGTACATCAGCCTGATGATGCCGCCACAGTGTGGGGTAAAACAATTGTCGCAGTACAATTAAATACAATTTTTAAACTTTACACACCTCTGTTATATTGAAATTGTAATAATATAACATGCGAAATAATGACAATACTGTTCGACATGTGTTTCAACTTAAGAAAACTTGATTTTTGTCAATTCCGTTTGCTACATGTTGCCTAAGTGGAACCGCGCCTTAACACTGTTGTTTTTAAAGTAACAAAAAGGCGTTTCAGTTCTATGCAGTGAGTTGCTAGTCATTCATATTTTCTCCTCTAAATGTTTAGCACCTTATTTTCTATAAGTAATAAATTCAAAAGAATTTTAATCTATAATCTACGAACGATAGGATAGTACGATCGAAATTCACGTGGTCAGCATCAGTCATGTGTCAGTAGTTTTAGAGATAAAATTTGTAATTCTTATAAGAAAAAAAGTCAACAAAAGACGTTTTTATCACCAGTAAATATGTAAAAGGCTATGTTTTTGACAAGAACAAACTCGTTTATAACAGTGACTTATGACAATGTTTTCCTCTTGACAGAACTTAGAAAAAGTTTACGTAGCCGATCTCTGGGGTTTTTCTTGTCTAATCAAGTCTAGAGCTAGGTTTCTTTGACCGGCACATGCGCATTGTAAAAATCGATTTAAAATGTCACTTGCAAATGATTTGATACTCTTATCGGTTTAATTCTTTTAATTTTTACTTTGTTCAGGCAAAGTAGATAATAAATCTACTTTATTTAAAAATGTATTAGCCGCAGCTATTGCAGCAGCAACAATACATTTCTTCTTGTCATCCATTCTCGCAATTTTAAAGTTATCTGGCATTTGACAGCACTCAAACGTTCTAAGTCATGCCGGGTGTTATCACGTGACTTACACACTTGGTGTGTACACCATATATTAACATTTCGATTTTTCGAACGCACTCCATCAACCGCTTCCCTGATTTTCTACTTTGAGATAAAATGTGTACAACTTAGCAATTTCTTTTTTATTAAAACTATTGTCACTGGTCGTTGTAGGTTGATGGTTTACTATGATTTGAACAAACATATTCAACAAGAAATTGCTACATGTGCCTCTTATGTTTGAATGAATTTTAGAAATTATTAATCCCAGCTGCCAACAAAGTCACTAACATGGTGCAAAAATCAATTAGGCCTCAATCGTTTTCGATCGCATCTTATCACCTTTATAAAAGTTAACAAATGCATAATGGCAATAAATCTTTTTGTTTTTCTATAAAAATATCTGCTAAATAAAAAAAATACCTGTCTAGGTGGTGGCGGTGGTTCGCTTCGTTGGGTGTAGTGTCCACTTGAGCCGCCGCTATCTCGATTCGACAGACTCTTGTTACTACTTTTGTTGGAGCTCGGTTCTGCACGACAGTGCAGATCGGGTAGGCTCTTGTGACAACGTTGCGCGTACTCAGCAGGTGGGCTTAGCGGACCCAACTGCTCGACACTCAGTTCCTCAGCGCTGTCGCATACAAGCAATTGTCGCAATTTGTTTTGTAATAAGTCACTGCTGCCCGAATGAACCGAGCGCCTGTGTGATAGAGGCGGCAGCGATCTCGAAGGTGATACAGCCATATCTATAAAAAAGATAAATGATTTGAAGAAAATTATAAGTAACCAAAATAAAAAATACACGACTCCAACAAATTGATTAATTGATAATTTATGGTCACTTTAATTGTGTCCACTTTTCGATTTCAAAGTTAACCACATCGGGATTTCAAATCTTAACGTGGGCAAATTCGCAATCTTTCAGCGACTTTCCGTCAGGGAGCGCATAACTATTTTAATTGGGCTACCCGAATACTACATTTAAATACCGGTTTATCGGCATAGCATGAACACGAGCAAAGCAAAATAGTATTATTGAAGTAAGACTTTTATAGTGAACCCTAAAGCGCATTTATGTTAGAGGGGCGATAAGAGATAAAAGCGTAGCGCAAAAAAATAATACAATGAATTGCAATAACCTGACGATCAGTGTTCTTAACGTTGCTCAATCGGCGAGATGAACTGACCGCATCTAGAATTTTTGCAATTCATAAATAAATATACAATAAAAAAGCAGTGCAGGCGAGTCCCGAACGCACGACGTAATTTATCTCTCAAAACCAAACAAATTTAAAATTCGATAATCATCAAAAGACTCGTTGTATTACTACTAATAAAAATACATTTTTTCAATAAAATCATATGTAAAATGCCCTATCTAATAACGTATTGAGAAGTGAAAATAATTGTATTATCATAATTTACTTGTTATATTATACAAGTGGTTCGTATATTATAGATAATTTTTTATAAATGTCGCCAATTCTAATACCAATCGACGAAAATACAACGAGTGTATTTTCCGAGATTGGTATTAGAATGAGTTTGATTTAAAACAATTATCGATAAATAAACCACGAGATTATATTTGGCATGAGAATATAATTTTGACATTTCAACGAATTATTTATTATTAAATTCATATTGACGGACTATAATTTGTCAAATATTTTCTAATAAAATAATTTTAAATATGAATGGCTTGGTTGCAAATGATGTCAAATTCCTTTTGAAGTAGTTTTTTTAAACCATCGACAACTTTGTCGCAAATTGTGAGTGTGCTTAGAACACACACAGTAAAGTAAAAGTAAAACTTTCATTTTATTATAATAATTATACTAAAAATTAAATGTCAACGCCGGTGACTTATTTTTTATTTATAGAAATATTCAAAGATGTATTTATTTCCATTGAAACAACATAATATAATATGTAACAACCCAGTTAATTGGGCACTGGCAATTTGATCAAATATCATATCATTCATCGATGAATAAACACAATTGAACCAATTACTATGATGATTGCCAATTAAACTGTTGGCTTTGATATTTTTGCTTACTGACTTGTCTTCGTCATCAGAATAAATAAAAAATACCGCAATTACAATTCAATTGTGTAGCATTGACAGTTTTGTTTGCAACATAATTACACTTACCTTCCTTATCTTTGTCTAGTTTACAATGTAATTGTCAAATTAATTTATTAATGTGTTTTAAATTGTAAATGCCATTTATACTGTACATTCTTCATGATTTTATCTGACGATTTTGCTGTAATTGCAATAAACTGTTATTTAAAGTGTATTTTATCTAGTAAAATAAATAATAAACATGTTTTGATAATTTAATTTTCTTTCAAATGTTTTGTACTGAATGTAAACATAATTAGGGTGCAAATAATATAATCTGTTTTTAAATTTGCGCGATTTGATTACGAAGTGCAGCTGGCAAAGATTCACACATCTGGCCAACAAATGCTTAATAATATGGGCGAGACTTTTAATATTTTAAATTGTAAATTGTAATGGGTTTTATTTGCGGATTCCTGTAAATATTCCCATAGCGAATTGTAGCATAAAAAATTATTATCATTAAAATTGAATTCCTGGAAATAAATCCAATTAAAAAATACACGTAAACATTTGTAAATATTTGTCATATTTGCAGAGCAATTAATGTTTTAGCAAAGAAATAAGAAATATTAATAACATTGAATCTCCAATTTGTTAATATGTTTCCATGAATTTTGTATAATATACGAGAGAATGCAATAATCATTATCATCAATCATGTTTCTACTAAGCTCTATGGAAGTGTTATTATAATTATGATCTAACCGACTGGAGTGAATCTGTACCAATCTGTACACATAATTGAACTTTGACATTTTCCAATTGTGACACACACGGAGTCATTTTTCTCGCAGATAAAAACGAAAACGGTCGTGATTAATTAATGTTTATACACAACTGCTTTTTTATATTATTGTCACCAATTGTAGATATTTTCAATATGTAAGTTAAAAATATCAGTTTTCAAATATGTAGGTAATACCTACCTGACATACAATTTATTATATCAAATGTTGTACAGTTTATTGCAATGCGGCTTCTATTGTTTGAATTTAAAATAACTGACAATTAAATGTATTTCAACAAACTGTTTAAGATATGATATAATAAATTGCATACTGTCAAACAAGCATTAAAAATCAATGTAAAGTTGAGAGACCATCCACGATGCTAGGGGTTCCCAGTTTATATTCCCGTGATTAATATTTGATTTATAAAAATTCTAATAAACGTTTTACTTCTGCTGTGTTGCCCAAGCAATTTTTTTTTTGTCAAATGGGGCACTATTCACTATATATTCGGTTCTGCGACTTCCGGTGGTACCGAAAATTAAAATCAATTTTGAAAAGTTAAATTGAACACCAGAAATTGTTAATAAATTTCTAATGTCCCTTTCCCCCATTTTTATTGCAGATTCAGATTCTACGGGAAAAATACGCAACTTTTGTTTAACACTTTTCTTGTTGCGTGATGAGCTGAGCAGTGCAGAATTTTATGCTCATTTTTGTCTAAAATAATTATGCAAGCAGGCAATCGCAAAAGAATGAGTTTACATCGCACACCAACCTGTATCTAACCAGTATCGAAATGTAACAAATAAATTAGCGTACTACAACCACAAAATTTTTTATAGATTAGAAAATAACAATCAAAATAAAACAATTCAAAGATAGAAAAGTAATTAAATCTATAAACAATCCTAAAGCTATTTGAAATATACAAAACTTAAATAGGATTAATAGTGTTGCCCAGCCAATCAATCGTTTCAGCTCACTCAATTTTTCAAATTATTTTAACAACATTCGTCTTAAAATAGTTGCCGACATTTCACATTCATCTCCAACAAAATACTTGTCTGTTACTGAAATAATTGACAACATAGAATTAAAATATGACGAAGTATCGCACACCGAAATAAGAAACGCGATACACCAAATCAAAATCAAATCTATTAAAGATATCTTATAATTTTACCGCTACTAAAAGTAATAAACTAAAGCTTCAACGTGAGCCGAGCTATCTGGATATATTATGTCAAAACTAACATATGCTATATGAATATGGAGCCACTCTCTAGCCCATGAACAACTATTTAAATTGCAGATCAGTTAGAATATTGGTTGGTAAAGATTATAGAAGTGATTGCAGACATGTTTACATTAATTTTAGTCTATTAAACACTGCCTGCAGTTTATCTAAAT
>JARJEC010009191.1:0-14462 GCA_030264575.1 Tachinus sp. AB-2021 | reverse complement strand
AACTTAACAACTCAATTTGATTCGAATAAAACACAACTAATTCAATTATAATTAAACAGGTTTTCCGTAAACACGAAAAACAAACTTACGTCTTTGCTCGTTGAAATGGTTGCCAATTTTGTAGGTTTTGAAACTTGGCTGTAGTTGCTATGCAAAGCGATTTAAATCGAGCACAATCGCTGTTGTTATTTTTTAAACAATAAAAGCATATAAATAAATAAATGCTAGTTATCAAATAATAACAAAAAGTGGAGTTATTATCCAATCTATCTGTGACACAATAACTGGGCGGGTGGGCGAGTTACATAAATTAAAACTATTGGTAAAAATAATTGCACTATAATTGAAACTATTATATTTACCAACAATTTTAAAATATCTGCCTACACACCCACCCAGCTGTTGTGTCATCAAAATATTGAATATATCTCTACCACTTGTTTTCCTTAACCATATAAGCATAGAAAATGCTGGTTGTCAAATAAAAACAAAGAGAAAGGTAATCCAACCTTTTGGTGACACGGTAACTGGGCGGATTATATAAATATAAACTATTGCTAAAGATAATTGCACCATAATTGAAACTATCGTCGCCAATAATTTTAAAATGTGTGCCCGCCCACCCACCCAGTTGTTGTGTTATCAAAATAATGGATATAATCCCCACCTGTTGTTTTCTCAACTATATAAGCATAGAAAGCAAATGCTGGTAAACAAATAATAACAAAAAGTTGGGTTAATATCCAACCTTCTGATCACACAAAATCTAAGCGAGTGGGCGGGTCGCATTAGTGAAAAATTTTGGCAAACTTAATTGCAACTATAATTGAAACTATATTTAATAATAATTTTAAAATATGTGCTCCGCCTACCCATCCAAGTATTGTGTCATCAAAATATTGGATATGATCACCACCAATGTTTTTTTAACTATCTAAGCATAGAAAGTAAATGTTAGTTGTCTGATAATAACAAAGAGTGGCGTTAATATCTAATCTATTGGTGACACAATAACTGGTCGGGTTGGCGGGTCTCATAAATTAACACTATTACTAAAGTTAATTGCACTATGTTTGAAACTGTTTTTACCAACAATTTTAAAATCTGTGCCCGCCCACCCATCCAGCTGATGCGTCATGAAAGGATTGGATTTTCTGGCGACCTGTTCAGATTTTTTAAAATAGAGAACAAATGTTAATTGACATTGATTGATTGATTGATTTAATTCATTTGATTGATTTTACTGATTTGATTGATTTGATAAAATTTGATTAATTTGATTAATTTGATTCATTTGATTCATTTGATTCATTTGATTAATTCGATTGATTCGATTAATTTGATTAATTTGATCAACTTGATTGATTCAATTGTTTTGATCGATTCGATTGATTCGATTGATTCGATTGATTGAATTGATCCGATTGAATTGATCCGATTGATTGGATTGGTCCGATTGATCCGATTGATCCGATTGATGCGATTGATCCCATTGATAAGATTGATCCAATTTGTGCGATTGGTGCGATTGGTGCAATTGATTCGATTGCTTCGATTGATTTGATTGATTTGATTGATTTGATTGATCCGATTGATCCGATTGATCCGATTGAAATAATTAATCCGATTGATCCGATTGATCCGATCGATCCGATTGATCCAATTGATCCGATTGATAAGATTGATCCGACTAATCCGACTGATCCGGCTGATCCAACTGATCCGATTGGTGCGATCGATCCGATTGATAAGATCGATAAGATTAATCCGATTGATCTGATTGGTGGGCTTGGTGCGATTGGTGCAATTGATTCGATTGTTGCGATTGATCCGATTTATCCGATTGATCCGATTGATCCGATTGATCCGTTTGATCCGATTGATCCAATTAATCCGATTGATAAGATTGATGCGATTAAACCGACTGATTCGACTAATCCGATTGGTGCAATTGATCCGAATGATACTATTGATAAGATCGCTAAGATTGAGCCGACTAAACCAATTGGTGCGATTGGTGCAATTGGTGCAATTGATTCAATTGATTCGATTGATTCAATTGATCCGATTGATCCAATTGTTCCAATTGATCCGATTGATCCGATTGATACGAATGATCCGACTGATCCAACTTGATCCGACTGATTCGATTGGTGCGATTAGTGCGATTGATGAAATTGGTGCAATTGATTCGATTGTTGTGATTAATTCGATTGATTCGATCGAATCGATTGATTTGATTGATCCGAATCATTCAATTGATTCGATTGATGCGATTGATCCGATTGATAAAATTAATCCGACTGATCCGATTGGTGCGATTGGTGCAATAGATTTGATTGATGCGATTGTTTCAATTAATTTGATTGGATTGATTGCATTAATTGGATTGATTAGATTGATTGGATTGATTGGATTGATTGGATTGATTGGATTGATTAGATTGATTGGATTGATTGGATCGATTGGATTGATTGGATTGATTGGATTGATTGGATTGATTGGATTGGTTGGATTGATTGGATTAATTGGATTGATTGGATTGATTGGATTGATTNGACTGGACTGATTGGATTGATTGGATTGATTTGATTGATTGGATTGATTGGATTGATTGGATTGATTGGATTGATTGGATTGATTGGATTGATTGGATTGATTGGATTGATTGGATTAATTGGATTGATTGGATTGATTGGTTTGATTGCATTGTTTGGATTGATTGGATCGATCTTATCGATTGGACTGATTGGATTGATTGGATTGATAGGATTGATTGGATTGATTGGATTGATTGGATTGATTGGATTGATTTGATTGATTGGATTGATTGGATTGATTGGATTGATTGGATTGATTGGATTGTTTCGATTATTCGTATTGATGGATTGATGGATTTATTGGATTGATTTGATTGATCTGATTGATCCGATCGATCCAATTGATCCAATAGATTGGATTGAACCAATTGATCCGACTGACGTAATTGATTGGATTGATTGGATTGATTAAATTGAATGGAGTGATTTGATTGATCGGATTAATTCAATTGAAATTGTTGATCCGATTGATCCTATTAATCCGATGGATCCGATTGATTTGATTGATCCGATTGATCTAATTGATCCGATTGATCCGATTGATTCTATTGATCCGATTGAACCGTTTGATCCGATTGATGTGATTGACCAGATTGATTAGATTGATAGAAGTGATTTGATTGATCGGAATAATTCGATTGGTATAATTGATACGATTGATCCCGTTGATTTGATTGATCCGATTGATTTGATTGGATTGATAGATTGGTGGATTGATGGATTGATGGATTGATGGATTGATGGATTGATGGATTGATTGATTGGATTGATTGGATTGAAAGGATTTGTTGGATTGATTAGATTGATTGGAGTGATTTGATTGATCGGATTAATTCGATTGATATTATTGATCCGACTGATCCCATTGATCCGATTGATCCGATTGATTTGATTGGTCCGATTGATTCGATTGATATTATTGATCCGATTGATCCAATTGACCCGATTGATCCTATCGGTCCAATTGATTGAATTGATTGAATTGATTGGATTGATTTGATTGATTGGATTGATTTGATTGATCCAATTGATCTGATTGATCCGATTGATCCGATTGATCCGATTGATTCAATTAATTGGATTGATGGATTGATTCGATTGATCCGATTGAACCGACTGATCCAATTGATCCAATTGATATGATTGGCTTGATTGATGTAATTGATGGATTGATCGATTGATTGATTGATTGATTGAATGATTAAGAGTAAAAGTATTGCTTATCAGCTTTCCTTGTAACGACAACCGCGTGGCAAAGTTTTTGATATTTACGGATTCGGTTGCCCTTTCTTCCCCGCCCGTCCTCACACTATTCCCTCTAACAACAGGTTTAAATGGAACCTCAGCGTTTTAATTTAGACAATCTAAGAAGTCAAACTCTTCAGGAAAACCTTCCGCAAATTTGCAATGGCTTCCATGTTTGCCACTGGGTGGATTTTATGTTCTACACACCACAAATAATCAAGCATTGGACCATAAATTTATTAATTTAGAATATTGTAACTTTAAATTGTTAAATTGTTTGATTGAAAAGTTTAAAAAATGAAATAACTAAATAAATTGATTAGCGTCTGGTGAAATATTCCGTGATACTTTTATCCGATATCGATGTTTAATATACACATTAGTCAACAAAACTTCAAAAGTAAATTAACTAATTATTATGCGGTAGGAATTGTTCCACAGTGATTTGAATTCTATGCCATGTGAGCGACTACTATTGTACCACGGGCAGAAGATCTCGCGGCCCGATTTTGCATCGAATATCTCAATGTTATTAGATAATAAAACAACAGGGGTTGAATTTATTTATATTACATTTTATTTTGTTTCATTTTGCGCAATATTCGATTTTTTAATCGTATGCAATCTAACGTCCATCCCAATGCGCTTCCACGCGTTAATTTAGAGAATTTTCACCCGTAACAACTTATCGCCTCACATGTTTTGCAACCCGACCAATGACGATAATGATTATTTATAGATTTTGTTTTTTAATTCTAGAACTGTAAAACATTTAAATGCACCGAAGAATGATTTTCATCACTTGCATTATTCTACTACTGATAATGAATGAAAATGTTACGGCAAACCTTTTGGCAAGTACAAAAATATTAGAATGTAATTATGATTTAATTGAATTACTTAATTTTAATGTTTTTAGTCACCAATACCGATCAATTCTCATATTGCAAATTGCCCAAACGATATTTTAAAATATTATTCCGGGCATCGTTCGATGATATTTATGGAAAACACTGAAGTCGAGGATGAGTTTTTAATAAATTTAATGAAAAGTGGCAGTTCCGTTAGCATCAGGCAATTAACCGAAAATTTCGGTGCTTCTTTGGCACCGATTTTGAAAAGCAGCGACATTTTTATCATACATTCGAATGATACCTATCAGTTATTTGATATTTTAGAAAAAATTTATGGATCGTATTTGGACGATAAATACAAGAAAAAAACTTATGTCAGCAACGATCCGATGTTTCTAATCGTTTATGCGGGAAATCAAAATGAATGGATTTCTCAAATTTTTAAAAGTTATTCTGTCGTACCAAATAAAATATTGTTGCTGGATAATTTTGGACGTGTATATGGTTTACAGCGGGATTCGATTTATTGCAGATTAACTGGAATCGAACGTTTTCTTTTTAATTGTGACAAAATTGACCGCAAAGCAATACACTACTCATATGAATACAGTTATAAACTATTGAATAATTGCAAATTGATTTATGGCTATTCAAAAAATATATATAAACCGTTTGGTGTTAACAAAAATTCAGATAATTACATTGGCATAGATGAGGCTTTTGCGAGTGAATTTGCAAATAGACTTAATTTAACATCAACATTTGATCAGTACAGCCTGAAAGATGCAATACATCTTGGAGTTGGAAATTGTGATTATGATCACAATCTGGACCCTTCTTATCCCTATTATTTTTTCGACATGGTATTTCTAGTTCCATTGCCGGCTAAATTGCCGCATTGGGTTGGATTGTATGCGGCTTTTCAAGCAATCTTTTGGTTGGTAATTTTATTAACATTTTTAGCAACCACTGCACTCTATTGCACCATCTTGTTGCTAACTAAAAAACTTCAAGCTTATCAACAATATTATATAGACATTTTGCATATTTTTGGCTTATTTATTGGCCAATCTATTAAACAACCTAAAAATTGGATTGCAAGATACCTATACATTTCCTGGGTGATTTATTCTTTAGTAATATTGGCAGCATACACGGGCCTATTTTACTCATTTCTAATTGAATCTTTATATGAGAAACCTATCGAAACAATTGAAGATATTTTAGAATCGGATTTGTATATTCATGCAAATGAAGATATGTTGCAATTGAAGAAACACAATCCGTATTTCGGAAATGCAATTGGACATAAAATACGGAGCTACTATTACGATCTTGGAACGTCATATGAACTTGAATTGGTAAATTTGAGAAAGTTTATGCTGACTTATTTGATAGACGGCCGAAACCATTCAATATTCACCACATCATTTAAAGCCCAATATATGTTGAGGAATTTACAAAATGTGCGCGGTATTAAAGAATTTAATACGATCAGAGTTTACAACAGATTTGGATGTATTACTTTTAATCATTTTTATTCGATGGCTCACGTGATAAATCTTTTCGTTCAGCGGGCAATTGAAACCGGTTTATATAAAAAATGGGAGAATGATGTGAAGACGGATGATTATATTTTGGAAATGTCGACGTCGGCGGAACCAATTCCTTTAAGTTTTGATCATTGCTGGGCGATGCTTTTCGTTCTATTTATTGGATCAATGTTTTCAACTATAATATTTATCATGGAAATGATTATGCACAATACTTTAAAATATAAATAGATTTATATATTTAATAATATAATAACGTAATAAATAATAATATTTAATAAAGTCATCTACGGGGAGAGGTTTGTTGTATTGTATATCTATATTATATATTATGTATCTGTTTTTCTTTACATGTCTTATATCTTTATGGTCTTTTGAATTAATAAACTTATTTTTATTATTATAATTATTATTATTATTATTATTATATTATTTTTATTATTATTATTATTATTATTATCAAAATTGACTGAAGATTGATTAATAGGCAGCCAAATATGCACTTATGGTAGTACAGAGAAATTAATATCCACTAGATATGGCTTTTCATGGGCAGAACAAATAAAACATTTGCAAAAAGGAAAACTTTCATAATTTAACACAAAGATTGCAATAAATTGGAACCTTTTTTACAAATGGTAGAGTCGTAAAACTGCTACCAGATACATCTTACATAATAAAAACTCAATACCGAATTTGACACATCCGGGAAAACATAAACGGTACAAAAATATCTCCGCAAAATATGCGATTTATAAAAATTAATAAAACACATTTGTTAACAACAAAAATTTTGTATAACCAGTAAATTTTTGATAAATTAAATACACATAAAATAAAACAATTTACATTCATGATAGTATTTCATATATTTATAGCTTAAATCATTTGGATTTTATGTTTTTTATATATTTTCGATCAAAATAAATGTATAAATGATGGTATTTCATATATTTCTAGCTCAAATCATTTGGATTTTATGTTTTTTATACATTTTTAATCAAAATAAATGTATAAATGATGGTATTTCAAATATTTATAGCTTAAATCATTTGGATTTTATGATTTTTGTACATTTTCAATCAAAATAAATGTTTAAATGATGGTATTTCATATATTTCTAGCTCAAATCATTTGGATTTTATGTTTTTTNGAATTTCATATATTTCTAGCTCAAATCATTCGTATTTTATGTATTTTATACATTTTCGTACAAAATAAATGTATAAAAGATGGAATTTCATATATTTCTAGCTCAAATCATTCGTATTTTATGTATTTTTTACATTTTCGTATAAAATAAATGTATAAAAGATGGAATTTCATATATTTCTAGCTCAAATCATTCGTATTTTATGTATTTTATACATTTTCATACATAATAAAAGTATAAAAGATGGAATTTCATATAAGATGTTTCAAAATGTCTGTAAATACTTGCAAAATTATTTAAACTCGGTATGTTTGGTTTTATTGCCGTTTAAACTAACATTATTAGCAAAACATTACCAGCATGACTTGAAACGTGAACTGACCATTTCGATTTATTAATTAAGGCGTTTTTAATTTTAAAATGTAGGCGTTTTTGACTCTCCGGGCTCTGCATTTATTAATTTAAATTAAGAAAATTGCTTTTGTACACAAATGAATAACGGTTTAAACTATTCTGCTATCGAATTTGCTTTTTTAGTCATCATTTTGTGACATTAAAAAAAAAACATATTTTATATTGATGTTTAGGCATAAACAAAAGCATTTGTTATGCAGATGATCAAAAACCTAATCCGACAACCGGATAGATTGTTTTTTTCTAAACAATTCTCAAAAAACAAATATGAAACTGATTAAATTAGAAAGTCACAATCATTTGGCAGCAATTTGTGTTTTTACTGCAGCCATCTGTATGAATTGCGTACAGAGCGTGTCCTAAAATACTTCACGTATTCGGGAATATTCAAATATTTTTATGCACCCCGTAGATCTTGCTTCTCGGCACCTTGCCCATTAAGTTTTATTGCTTTTTGCGATTATAAAATATTCTAAAATTTGTCACATAATGATAGATTATAATATTGCGCCTGATACAGATCCTTGTGGGACAGCCAAACGTATTTCAAATATCGCGGATGACTCAAAATGAACGTATTGTTTAATTAAAAATGCATCGCTAAATGTTGAAAAGCGCTCGGAAAAAGTTTGAATTTGTTTAAGAACGTCGAAAGGGCTCGGCATTGTTTAAAACGTTTGAAAAACGTCCGAGAGAAAATTGCAAGATTAGTGAAAACGTCGGGAATTGTTGTAAAATAAACGGCCAAATGGAAAGTTGATTAATTTTCTGTAATTATATAAATTATATATTGCAATGTTTCATCTTCTATAAAACATTAAAACGCAATCAGACTTCTGCAATAAATAATAAGGTTATTGCAAGTGTGTAAAAATATAGCACAGCCCGTTAGGTTTTATTGGTGATGAATGCTAAAATAATGAAGGAAACTAAATTTTGATTCTAAAATGGTTTTTGGGAGTTTTCGGAATTGTTTTAATAAATTATTATCGATAATCGAATGAATGCCCATTAAAACAGAAACTAATCGTTGGTTTTTGTTCAAAACTTTTATAAAAATATTTCAATGGGTGCTTTTAATGCTGAAAATATGAAAAAAATTAATTTCAATTTCAAAATAATTTTCAAGAATTTTTGGAAGTGTTTTATTTCATTTTTATCAATAGTCGATTGAATGCTCATAAAAACAATAATTAATCGTTGGATTTTGCTCAACATTTTTATAAAAATATTTCAATAGGTGCTTTTAATATTGAAATTATCAAAAAAATTTATTTCGATTCCAAAATATTTGTTGAGATTTTTTTAAAATTGATTTAATACATTTTTATTAATAATGGATTGAATGCTAATTAAAACAAAAACTAATCATTGGATTTTGTTCACAATTTTTATAAAATTATTTCAATAAGTGCTTTTAATATTGAAATTATAAAAAAAATTACTTTCGATTCTAAAATATTTTTTGCAAATTATTGAAATTGTTATAATACATTTTTATTAATAATCAATTGATTGCCAATTAAAACAAAAACTAATTGTTATACTTTGTACAAATTTTTTAAAAAATATTTCAATAGGTGCTTTTATTATTGTAATTATTAAAAAAAATAATTTCGATTCCAAAATATTTTTCAAGAATTTTTGAAAGTGTTTTAATAAATTTTATTAATAATTGATTGAATGCTCATAAATACAAAAACTAATCGTTGGATTTTGTTCACAATTTTTAAAATTGTTATAATAATCTTTTATCAATAATTGGTTGAATGCCAATTAAAACAAAAACTAATCGTTAGATATTGTTCAAAATTTTTTTTTTAAATTCAATAAGTGCTTTTGATATTGAAATTATCAAAAAAATTAATTTCAATTCTAAAATATTTTTTGAGAATTGTTTAAATTGATTTAATAAATGTTTATCAACAATTGATTTGAGAATTTTTGAAATTGTTATAATAATTTTTTATCAAATTAACCGTTGGATTTAGTTCCAACATCTTCTAAACATATTCATATCATATCAAAAAAAAATAATTTCAATTCCAAAATGATTTTTGAGAATTTTTTAAATTGATTTAATAAATTTTTATCAACAATCGATTTAATGCTAATTAAAACAAAAACTAATGGTTGGATTTTGTTTAAAATTTTTACAAAAATATTTAAATAAAAGCTTTTAATATTAAAATTATCAAATCAAATAATTTTGTTTCCAAAATATTTTTTGAAAATTTTTTAAATTGTTAAATAATTTTTTATTAATAATCTTTGAAAATTTTTAAAGAATTTTCAACAACTATCTCATAATGCTTAAAATTGTATGATTTTCTACACAGCGAATGACATTGACTTCATCTGTCTAATATCTTTTCCAATACATAATTTCACCTGTTTATTATTAAATTGTAAAAACTCCAATTGTTTGCAATTAAATCCTCCCTTTCTACGTTTTATGATGTTTTTTTTTTAATATTATTAAATTGTATTTTAAGAAAATATTTTAATTGCTTTCATAAGTTTTTTGAATATTTTTAAATGAATTTTAAACAACCATCTCACAATATTTACAATTCAATGATTTTCTTGCCAGATTGAACATTATTGAAATTCCATTCCAAACATATCATAATAACATTTTTTTTTACTTTTGTAGCGTTTATCACATTTTTTTTTTTTGATTTTGCTAGATTTTGTGATGTTTCATATTTGTGATATTTTAGACATATTGCAATTTTATCAGCTCTATAAAGATATTTGATTATATTTTTAAAGTTATTAAATCTTATTGACATTTTATAATAAGATACATTGTAATACTTTCAACATTTTGTCAGTACAATCATGTTTGATACTATTTTGCAATTTTTATTATATATCTGGATATTTAGTATTTTTTTAATCATTTTGCAATATTTTGATACAGTTTTAACATTTTATCATATATTGAATTAAAACTTTTTTGGGGCGTTATGTCTCAAAGCCGCGCTACACGAATGCAACGTTTTATGACGTGTCTTGCGTTGTGAAATGTTGCATTTGCAGAGAGCAAATAAGAGAGCGAGAAAGATAATGAGAGAGAAGGCGTTAGAAGAAGAGCGAGGGAGATAGATAAATTAAAATTAGTGGCGAGTGGCGTATGATAGATGATGAGTAATGAGAAATAGTTATCAGTCGTATGCGAGTCGCGAGTTGAAAGTTGTGCGTTATCGTTAGCGGATTAACAGTCGTGGGTTGTGAGTTGCAGGTTATGAGTTGCAGATCGTGGGTTGCAAGGCGCTGGTTAGGGGTTATTTTTTATAAGTTATATTTTACAAGTTATAATGTTATGCAAAGTTTTGTAATATTTTCGATATTTTGTGTAATTTTTCAATATTTTTGCACGTTTTTTTTTATTTGTCATTATTTTCTAAACTTTGCAAACATTTTAAGTTACTTTTGGCATTACGAGAAACTTTTTTGACATTTTTACGTTTTGTAATGTTTTGGCAAAAAATTCGAGATGTTATGGTATTTTAACATTTTTCAATATTGCTATACATACCAATACCTGTTTGCATTTTTTAAATTTAACAAAAATCTATTACATATTAGCATTTTTTTTAATACTTTAATGTTTATCCAAAATTTTTTGATATTGCAATAATAAGTTTAACACAGCGATTCTCAAACTGTGGGACGCTTCTCTTTGAAAGGGCGGGATAAAGTGCCAGGGAGGCAAAAAAAATAATTTAAAGAACAAAAAACCAATTAGTTGACAACGAAACAAAAGGTCAACAACAACAAATGTTGGGAAGAACAAAAAAATAGGTGACGACCAAAAAGTAAGGTCAGCAAAAATATATATGGGAGAGAACATAAAATATAATTGACGACAAAAAAAACCATCAAAAATAAATGAAGAGTGTGGAAGACCAAGAAAAAAAGGTCGACAACAACAAAAAATCCTCAGAAATTTTGTAAGAAAGCGCAAAAAATCAAGCTGAAAAGGGGAGCGCGAACAACAAAAGATTGTAAACCGCTGATTTAAAATATTTGTAGTGTGTTTAAAAATTTGGTGAATGAGGTTTAATATATTTTTATGCAAAGATGGCAACAAGAAGAAATCTTGTTGTATTCGTTGTAATAAATAAACATGTCGGAACCCAGTCAAAAAATACTTGACCTTCATTTAAATCAACATCAATATCACTTGTCTTTATTGCAATATCGTGTATTGAACATATATTTTGAAACCAGTGGCGATTTTATAAAATGTGTGACCAACATTTGTTAATTTTGGTTGGGTTTCATTGTCACAGATTCTCTTATTAGTACGACTCTGTAACAAAAAAACAAACAATGGCATAAGGGTCACTTTTTTCTCCATAATAAACAAACAGTCGCCTTCAAAACTCCAATGTGATTATCACATTTTTTGACAAAATTGAATGCTAATTATAACAAAAACTAATCGTTGCATTTTGTATAAAATTTTTATCAAAATATATTAATAGGTGCTTTTTATTAATGAAATTATTTAAAAAAAATTTTATAAAATTATTTCAATAAATGCTTTTGATATTGAAATTATCAAAAACGTTAATTTCGATTCCAAAATGTTTTTCAAGAATTTTTGAATTTTTTTTAATAATTTCTTATCAAGGATCGATTAATGCTCATTAAAACAAAAACTAATCGTTGGATTTAGTTCTAAAATTTTTTAAAAATATTTCAATAGGTGTTTTAATGCTTAAATTATCAAAAAAAAATAAATTTCTATTTGAATACATTTTTTGAGACTTTTTTAAATTGTTATAATAATTTTTTATCAATGATCGATTGAATGCTCATTAATACAAAAATTAATTGTTGGATTTTGCTCAAAATTTTTATAAAAATATTTCGATACGTGTATTTAATATTGAAATTATAAAAAAAAATAAATTCGTTTCCAAAATATTTTTTGAGAATTCTTTAAATTGATTTAATAATTTTTTTATCAAGTATCGATTGAATGCCAACTAAAACAAAAACTAATCGCTGAATTTTGTTCAAAATTTTTATAAAATTTTCAATAAGTTCTTTTGATATTGAAATTATAAAAGAAAATAATTTCGATTAAAAAAATATTTTTTGAGAATTATTGTAATTGTTATAATAAATTTTTATTAATAATCAATTGAATGCCAATTAAAACGTAAACTAATCGTTATATTTTGTACAAAATCTTTATAAAAATATTTCAATAGGTGCAATTTATTAATGTAATTATTAAAAAAATTAATTTCGATTCCAAAATATTTTTCAAGAATTTTTGAAAGTGCTTTAATACATTTTTTTCAATAATCGATCGAATGCTCATAAAAACAAAAATTAATCGTTGGAATTAGATCTAAAAATTTCAAAAAATATTTCAATACGTGTTTGAAATGCTGAAATTATCAAAAAACTAAATTTCGGTTTCAAAATATTTTTTGAGAATTTTTTTAATTGTTTTAATACATTTTTATCAATGATCGATTGAATGCTAAATAATACAAAAAGTAATCGTTGGATTTTGTTCAAAATTTTTATAATAACATTTCAATAAGTGCTTTTGATATTGCAGATACCAAAATAAATTTATTTCGTTTCCAAAATATTTTTTGAGAATTTTTGAAATTGTTCAAATTTTACAATCGATTAAATGCTAATTAAAACAAAAAGCAAACGTTGGATTTTGTTCAAAATTTTTATAAAAATATATTCAGTAAGTGCTTTTGATACTGAAATCATCAAAAAAAAAATAATTTCGATTCTAAAATATTTATTGAGAATTTTTTAAATTGATTAAATACATTTTTATCTATAATCGATTGAATGACAATTAAAACTAAAACTAATCGTTGGATTTTGTTCAAAATTTTTATAAAATTATTTCAATAAATGCTTTTGATATTGAAATTATCAAAAACGTTTATTTCGATTCCAAAATGTTTTTCAAGAATTTTTGAAATTTTTTTAATAATTTATTATCAATGATCGATTGCTGCTCATTAAAACAAAAACTAATTGTTGGATTTAGTTCTAAAAATTTCTAAAAATATTTCAATAGTTGTTTTTAATGCTGAAATTATCAAAAAAAATTATATTTGAAAACAATTTTTGAGAATTTTTTAAATTGTTATGATAATTTTTTATCAATGATCGATTGAATGCTCGTTAAAACAAAAATTAATTGTTGGATTTTGCTCAAAATGTTTATAAAAATATTTCAATAGGTGGTTTTATTATTGAAATTATGAAAAAAATTATTTTGATTCCAAAATCTTTTTTGAAATTTTTTAAAATTGTTATAATAAATTTTTAATTACAATCAATTGAATGCTAATTAAAACAAAAACTAATCGTTGGATTTTGATAAAAAAATTTATAAAAACATATCAATAAGCGTTTTTAATATTGAAATTATCAAAAAAATTTATTTCGATTGCAAAATATTTTTTGAGAGTTTTTGAAATTGTTCAAATTTTAACAATCGATTAAATACTAATTGAAACAACAAGCAAACGTTGGGTTTTGTTTAAAATTTTCATAAAAATATTTCAATAAATGCTTTTAATACCGAAATTAGCAGAAAAATTAATTTCGATTCAAAAATATTTTTTGGGATTTTTTTAAA